>JAODAL010017599.1:0-77261 GCA_025379985.1 Phyllomedusa bahiana
TTTTTCCCCTCTCGCCCAGTGTGAAGGCTCGAAGCAAATTCTGCGGAAAAGACCACGATGGATCTGCAATGTCGTCATCACCATCATCATCATCATCAACACAGGTGATTTGGTCGTCCTGACTGTCTGCATCCAGAAGCTGTGGTCTACAAGCAAGGGGCACTGCAAGGCGTTGCCGACCCCCCGGGTTTTTTTGCCGATTGACCGGCTTCCTTATCCTCCTCTGATGGCATCGGTAACTGGGCGTCAGAGCAGACAAAATCATCCTCTTTGGCCCTCTTGATCTTTTAACATGCCTTCTGACCCCAACCGCATTTTGTCATCAAAGAGGTCTTCAGAAAATGGATTATCCACAGTGGTGGGCACACGAGGTGACATTTGGGCTGCCTTCGCTTCATGTTGGACCGATGCTGATAATGCTGATGACGACATTTGTGGCCGTGACTGGGAAGACGAGGAGGTAAGACTGCTGGATGCAGGTTGCATTAACCACTGAAGAACAGATTGGCGACGCTGTTCGTTACTGAGATTCACAGGGCCCTGACCCAGCGATGACAGGCCTGACGATCCGCTGGCATGCGTGTTGTCGCAAGCACTGGAAGGAGCACCTTCTCTCGTACCTCTACCTCCATGTCCTACCCCCCCGCTTTGCTCGCTTACCACCTAATTTCACTTCATGTTTAGAAAGATAAAAAATTTGAAAGGTATGGAAGATTTTGGAATTCTTTTAAAAGGACACAATCACAGCTATTCTCAAATCCCTCAAAACAAACAAAATTGCTGTATTCAAATTTAAGTGCAAGGTACCTCTATCAACAAAGCTTGACTGACCAAAAGTGAAAAAAAAACACCTGTCTGAAATGTATACGGATAATAAACGGTATTTTTGGCACCATTCAATTCACCTGTGGTGACTACAAAATTGCTGTATTCAAATTTAAGTGCTAGGTACCTCTATCAACAAAGCTTGACTGACCAAAAGTGAAAAAAACACCTGTCTGAAATGTAAACGGATAATAAACGGTATTTTTGGCACCTATCAATTCACCTGTGGTGACTACAAATTGCTATTTTAAATTTTAACTGCAAAGTAGCTCTATCAACAAAGCTTGACTGACCAAAAGTGAAAAAAAAAAACCTCTGAAATGTATACGGATAATAAACAGTATTTTTGGCACCTATCAATTCACCTGTGGTGACTACAAAATTGCTGTATTCAAATTTAAGTGCTAGGTACCTCTATCAACAAAGCTTGACTGACCAAAAGTGAAAAAAACACCTGTCTGAAATGTATACGGATAATAAACGGTATTTTTGGCACCTATCAATTCACCTGTGGTGACTACAAAATTGCTGTATTCAAATTTAACTGCAAAGTAGCTCTATCAACAAAGCTTGACTGACCAAAAGTGAAAAAACACCTGTCTGAAATGTATACGGATAATAAACGGTATTTTTGGCACCTATCAATTCACCTGTAGTGACTACAAAATTGCTGTATTCAAATTTAACTGCAAAGTAGCTCTATCAACAAAGCTTGACTGACCAAAAGTGAAAAAAAACACTTGTCTGAAATGTATACGGATAATAAAAGGTATTTTTGGCACCTATCAGTACACCTGTGGTGACTACAAAGTTGCTGGATTCAAATTTAACTGCAAGGTGGCTCTATCAACAAAGCTGGCCTGCACCAAAGTGAAAAAAAACATGTATCTGAAATGTATACGGGATAATAAAAGGTATTTTTTGGCACCTATCAACCTGTGGTGACTACAAAATTGCTGGATTCAAATTTAACTGCAAGGTGGCTATATCAACAAAGCTGGACTGGCCAAAAGTGAAAAAGAACACCTATCTGAAATGTATACTGATAATCAAAGTGGAGTTTTGCACCTAACAAATAGACCTGCAGTTACTAGAAAATATCTGTATCCTAATATAAGGCAATGCAATGTCTAAACAACGTTTTAGCTGTACAATATCCAATATCCTTTATAGAGCTTGTCTGTGTTCGCCCCCGGGCCCCCCCCCCCCCGCTCCTCCCGTGAAATTACAGCGGTTGATGCTCCTTTAAAATTCTCTTCCTAACTACCTACAATCTGCAAATCTCTGATCTAACTAACTTCTAAGGATCACAGCTAAAAGTAGAGCTGTCTCTGTGAAAAAATAGAATAATTTCGCTGAGCTGTTTGGACAGAGGCAGAGCGCACGTCCTACTGCTATGAGATGCTGACACACACTGATCATGAACAGGAATGGCTGTTCTATGTAAAACGAGGTCATGTGATTTTTCCAGCCAATCGCAACCATACACATCCCAGTCATGACGTTGCACACACATCTCACCCTGCTGTATTCTGTAAGCTGATTTGCTGGCCGCCAATATGACAGGAAGCGCCAAAAATGGCGCGATATTAATAGATTATGCACAGATTTTAACCTAAATTATCGCGTGATCGACAAAATCCGATCAACGTAAATACCGTGCCAATTTCAACTTTGTCGATAATAATCGCTCAACACTAATTATGATCAATCATGATCTGTTATAATTTATCATGATCCAAAATGACGTGTCAATCATTTTAATTATTAGAATTTATTTGAAAGTGCCATTAATTCCAGGACACTGTACTTATGAAAGTGGGGGTCTAAATATATAATAAAACGCATAAAATAAACATCAACTAAATGAGTGACAAACTGGTGCAGAGGGAGAGAGGACCCAGACAGTAAGAGCTTACAATTTACAGTGGGAGGAGAGGGTACAAGCTGTTTGGAAGATGGCAAAGAAGAAGGTCTTGCTAGGATTGGAAATTAAGTGATGGGGGGTTTTGGGAGATTGAGGCTGAGATGTATGGAGGAAGCACGCTATGTGCAACCGTTTACATCATTGTCAATATTTTGAACTACCATAAATTGACCTGTAAAGGGGATAAGCAGAGAGAAGAGGTAGAGGAGGAATGAGGGGAGGGTACATTAATTGGGTGCAACAGTTCAGTGTGATTTTGAGGGGAACAAAAGTGACAAGGAGGAGTGCAAAGCCTTGAGATAACCCTGAACTATTAATATTTGACTGGGACTGATAATGCTGGGGCGGAGGTCAGTGGAAAAAAGAAAAGACGAACTCTGTTTCATCTATGATGAGTTTTATAAAGTCCAAATAATCTCTATAATCAGAGAAACTGTGTTCCAGCGGAGTGAATGAGCCAATTCTTTATTTCACATTCTCATCACAGACAGAGGGTAAAATGTGCATAGCATCGACTGATACATTTCAGCTTCGTCTGAAGCCTTGTTCACTGTGACAGGTCTTGCGTATTTTCATTTTTTTGAAGAGTTTTATAAAGCCAGAATAAAGGAGAACACTCTTGTGTTTGATATATGTTACAAAGTCCTCAGCTAGAGTGATAGACGTGAGAATGGGCATTGGGAGTGGAGAAGGGAGTTAAAAGCCTTCAGTAATTGTTTAAGGTTGTGAGACAGACCAGGTTGCCTTTAGGAAACTACAACTCAAGTGCAGTCAGGGGCCCAGGCAAAAAATAAAAATGGGAACTTATTGATGCCATGGTCAAGATTGCTGTCCATATACATTTAAATTGGGACCCCAGTTCATTCCTGCTTCTCCCCTCTGCCTTAAAAGGGTATGCTGTGCGTGAGGAGGAGGCAGAGACTTAAAGAGGTTTTGTGCCTCATTATAAAGTCATTTAAATAGCTCCTGGGTCGCAAATAAAATTTCTAAAATCTATACTTACCTTCTCCTGGTTACAGCAGCGCTTATCTCTGGTTTTCTGTTGACATGGGTCATATCTGCAGCAGTCATGTGCTCCTAACTTACATTACCATTCAAAAGCGAATGGTTGCAAATGATGATATAAGTTATGGGCACGGGACCATTGGCTGCAGTGGTGACATTCCCATTTGAAAGTCTCAATAGCAGACCCGAAAGATGTGCCACTGAAACTGAGGACCAGGACAGGGTGAATATAGCTTTTTGTTTTATTTTACTTGGGGTCCTGGAGCTATTAAAATTACTTTTTATGAGATGGACAACCCCTTTAAGACAATCTGCAGCACAGAGAATTCTCAAAGCCAGGGTGAGGAGCAGACATATTGACAGTTCCAGACACTATCTCTATTAGAAAGAGGCAAACTGTGGGATGAAGATCATGGAGAATCTTAAGCTTCTGCTACCTGTCTTGTGCAGGTAGCAGGTACAATTGAATGTTTTATTGTTCTTAGATTGTATAGTTCTGCCACCCCCTTCTACCACAGACCATCTTCCTCTCCCCATTTATTCCCCAAAGACCCCACATCCACATTATGTCTCCCCATCCCCCTTCCCATCTTTTCTCTCACACATATTTTTGTGTGTAAATTTTTGTGCACATTATAATAGTGTAGAATGCACCTGATTTATGGACCCGGTCTACTGGGGGTCATAAATCAGGCGCATCGTAGCGCAGAAACGACAATTCCGGCTCAGGTATACCACTTTAAAAGTTTTAAAGCTTCATACGGTTCTAGTGCACCCTGCTTCCCGCACGCCCCCCCGAAATCAGGAGCATTACAAAGTGCTGCAGGCACTCTGTAATGTGCCTAATATTGGCATGCGGCAGGTTTAAAACTATTGTCGCTAGATGTCGGGCTGAAAAGACACCAGACTTTTGGTGCAGCCCCGTTCATACATTTCGCCCTTAAAGTTCCTAAGAAGATGCACAAGTGTCTGGACAGGGGTGGCAGTTAAACATTAAAGGGAAGAGGAGAAGTAACCACTGGTCAGATACGGAAAGAGATCAGTTTGAGATGTTAGATAGGGGACAGGGGTAGGAAAAAATAAGTTAAAAGTAAACAATAGTAATGATGGTGGTAATTCACTCACCAGAGACACAATACTCTGTGCACTTATCAAAGGTTTGTTTGATCTGCCACTCTTTACTCTACTGTCATGTCCAGATATCCTAGAACCCCGAAGCAGTACAAAGGTAAAACAAAAAAAAACGACAAAGTCTCTCCTGGCTTATGTACGAGTTCAATAGCGCTGTCCCAAACATATCAGATTAAATCATAGCATTGTTTCTTGAAATAAGCCTCTGGTACAAGTAAAATTAGTGCTTAAGGCTGTTGAATTTATGTGTATCCAAATAAATTGGGACAGTTTATGTGTTTAGGTAGCCTGGTGATACCTTTTGTTATAGTAATACAACATTAGCAAAGTTTATTTTCCTGCTCTGTGTTTCCACAGCTTGTAACCAAGAGGGGAATTTCCTCGTACAAGGAACATAAAGTAGATATTCAAAACCAAGGCATTAGCCCAAGTAAGTAAAATGGTCATCTTACTGAGAAGAATCCAGTCATGGAGAATTAAGTCCTTCTCCTTTTTTGTTCTGTATACAATGGGGCGCATTTATCAAGGCAGTTGCACCAGAATTCTGGCACAATTTGTGCCAAAAATAATGTCGTATATGCTTTACACCACATTTATTATGTGTTTTAGACACTTCTGTGCCTTGCCCATCAAAGCGGTGTGACCTCAGTAAAGGGGTATGGTTTCACTTGAAAAGGAGCATCTTAATATACGGCAAAAATGCATCAACATTTTCCCATAGTTAGTGGCATAAAAGTAAGCCAACTTAATAGTAGTACAAAGGTAGACTAGACAGTTTTAACCTGCACCAGATTTATCAACATTATGATAAATGTGTCACAGTGTAAGACTGTCTAGTCTAACATAAAACTATCTCACAGTTAGACCCTTTTGATAAATGTGTCCCAAAGTATTTATGAAGTCATTATTCAGTTTACACACATTGGTAATATGTGTATGTTGAAATTATTTAAAGGACATTTTGCTACAGAGACCTCCAGTGTGAAGTTAAAATCTGTGGGTGAATCCAGCCTCAAGTGTTTAGTTTTGCTGATGGAGGAATAAGGTTTTTTGATGCATGGTACACACATGCCTGGTTCTCATCAGAAGAGGCTCCTTAACCAGTTGCTGTCCATGTGGTTTATCTATATTCCTAACCAGGCTCATTTTCATTACCTTTAGTATATGTAGGTTTGAATACTGTAATGGTTTATTGTGCTTATTATTCTATACATTTTTGTAACTTTTTTTTTCCATATGTATGGCTTTATTCTTATATAATTTTTAAATTAGAATTAGTTTTTTACTAATGTGAAAGAAAATGGTAAAATAATACAAAAGTCTGTTTTTCACTTTCTTTTATTTATTTTTTTAAAGCAAAATGGATGCTCAAATATTTTTTTTGTAATTGTGTCACTCTTCCATCATAGACATTTATATATAGGTGATATTTGTTTCCTTTTTTTTTGCTGATTTTTCCTGTAACTGAGGTTGATATATTAGCACCAATTACTGAGGAAATACACTGCCCGGTACTGACTGCAGAGCTGATCTAGGTCTGTTAGGACCTAGCAGTATCTGAAGCTACTGAACCCCAGCGATCACATGACTGCTACCGCCAGGTAGCCTATCTGTTTATATAGCACTCATTGAGCGCTATTTATACAACGATCAGCAAGGCAGGAATAGTAATAAATTGTCCCTCCCTTCTCGTTAAAAAAGCCTAGCTGCCGTTGATAAGTCAGCTCTCCACTCATGCAGCTGTACACTCTGCATGACCATTTTAAAATGACTGAGTAGAGATTTAAATGACTACTCTGGACAATTATAGTCAACAGGTAGTCGTCATTTAGTTAAAACTGTTTTTCACTCCAGATAATAACTTCTTTTTATCCTTCAGCTCTGTAGCTCGAATACAATATGGAGATAAGCCTACCAGATTTATAACACATCATGACAGCACCATAAGGGTGCGTTCTATGGCAAAGACAAAATACCGGTTGGATTTTTGCCATGCAGGTGGACATTTTTTGTCTGCAGTTTGTGGAAGACCATGTTCTATGTTTTTAGGAATGGCGGAGGTGTCAAAAACTGTACGGCGGAAAATCTGTGCAGTGTGGACTGCTACACGGATTTTCTATTTCAATCAATGTAAAAATTTGACAGTCGCCTTACAGACGAAAACCGTCTGTAAAACCCTTGCTGTGTGGACAAGCCCTAAGGGTTCTTGTAGATGCCACATGAATTCTTCAGACAGCCTCTAAAAGGTTTGCAGCTGATTTCTACTCATTCTCTTCTAATAGTAACAGCTCTGCTATGTGTGTCTAATTTATAGATCAATTGAATTATTTTAATTGTTTTACATTTCAGATTTGCATAGTTCATTCCCTCTAAATTTCCATGTCGGTGAAGATTTCTTCCCTCTCTTCAAACTACTTGTTTTCTCGGTTTTACCCAATGGAGAGACAATTGCAACATCTACAGATTACAATGTCTCACCATGTAAAAAACACCAGGTAAGAAGCTTAAAGGGGTTGTCTCGCTACAAAGAATAGCTTTCAAATTGTAGGGAACACAAAATAAAGACATTTTCCAAATATATTGCATTGTTCCTCTGTTTTCCCTAAAGAGATACAAGTGAATTTATTACCTCTGTGGCTATTTCAGTTCCCTCAGTAACCTACCTGTAAACAAATCTCCCAGGGCTGTTTGTTCAATGAGATAACAGAGAGTGAGTCATCACACAGGTCAGCAGTGTCAGTCAGTGTCCTGTGCTGCCAGACAGTAAAAAGCTTGATTTATCTCAAGTAAACAGCTCTGTAATTAGGGCTTTTGTTTTGGGGATCAGATAAGAAGTCCTGCCAGTAGTTTGAGAAGCTAATCTAATCTAATTAGCATCTGAAAGCACAACAAAGCTGTACAAGCATGGAGCTTATGCAAATTAGTCTGAACCAGGAAGTGACAGAGAATTTCTTTCATGCATTCTTTGAAACCCTGTGGGGAGACAACTCCTTTAACTAAACAGAGTGCTTGCTTCCTGATATTAAGGCAGGTAAAATTACCAGCTCCCAGCAGGATACAGACAAGCCACAATATTAGAGAGTGATGACAATCTCTGTGCAATGCCACTGTGTACATTATTAAAGCAATAAAAAAATATAGGTAAGCGCTTGGGAACAATTCTTATGGACACTCACACACATATCGTCTAGAGAGTGGATGCTTACTATTCTAATTTCACACATATGAAGCTGGTCACATAGTTGCATGTAGTGCTCCATGCTGGCTTGTGCCCTAGTAGCCTATTCCTCTTTTATTTTATTATTTTAGATTTTTCAAAGTTACAGAAAAAAGGCCTGTTTTGCTAAAAATAAATAAAAAAAATCATTTTCAATTTTAATGTTTTTATTTAAACAATAAATATAGAAATGTCTTCACATATACACACACACACACACAACAGTGACCATTCCAACCATGTAGAAAGCAGATATCATTGTATTTGGTGATATGAATCTACAATACTATAGCTAAGCCAGAAGAGGACTTGTTGTCATCCGCATGCACTAGTAGGTTAGGTCCATAACTTCAAGCAATTGTAGCATAAAAGTAAGAATGTAAACCTTTTTACGTTTTTCCTTTTCTTTGTTCACAAAAAATAACCTAACCTCACCACTATTTATATGAATAGATGAAACTGAGCTTCTCTAAAGAACAAGTCCGACCTGGGGAAAGTGTGAACCTGGAAGTTACAGCAGATGCTGGATCGGTGTGTTCTGTTCGGTCTTTAGATAAAGGATACTTCAGTGATGATCGTAGACATGATGCTTTTCTCATAGACATGCTGGTAAGTTTTAATTAATTCTCTTTTTCTAGAGCGGTATTAATTACCCAACCGCAGTACTCTATGTGAAATTACATGGCAAGAGACCCTGAGCATTAAACATCATAGTGGACTATAATGTGGATAATAGGAAGTTATAGAGAAGGTATGAAAGCTGGGAATCACTGCTGTAACTTCTTTCCCTGTACATGGTATCTGTAGAGTTAAAAAGGGAAAAGCTGTGAAATTGTAAAAATAGCAAAGTGCAGTCGCTACTGTATGCCTAAAAAATATAATATGAACAAAAAAGAAGGAAAGAAAGGTACCACATTGAAGCCCATATCTCAGTTTATAGATAATAAATACCAACACTTATTTAAAAACACTTTAACCTTTTACCAACAACACACAATTTGTCCTAAAATCCTGGTGTGAATGCCTTGCAACCCATTTATTATGGAGGAAATAGTGGCTTTGCTACAGAGCGCTATCAATAGATGGATATTTCAAAATTAATAAAACTCAGGTTTTTTGAATTAAGTAGCAGAAAAACAATACCAAAAAAATCCTATAACATGTTTTGTAAACGTACCTTATACCTTTATACAGATAAAAAAAGAAAGCGCTATAGACTGTGCTAATGTACAGAAATTAAAAATGCATAACAGACAAGAGACTGCTCACTTTGATGAGTTGCGCTTGAACAAGGCAACAACTGTTTTATAGGCATATGGCATAAACAGTCTCAAAGCCCCTGCCGATCATCTCTACACTTGTATTGTGAAACCCAGGCAGTTAGTATGATACAAGAAATAACAGCTATGCCCTTTTCGAGGCAATTGTACTGCTGAGGTAGGGTTAAGAAGGGATCTTTGTTGGGTAAGTGTAATATTTGTGTATATTTTAAGTATATTCAATAAAAGATACATTTTAATGGGAGTCATTTTTTCGGTGATCAATTTTCTGTATTATCACTGTCCTGAGTCACCCTGCCACCTCTGAAGAGGTGCTGACTGCAGCACTATCAGTTGATTACAAAAGTAAACAGCTCAGTGAAAGATGGAAGTCTTTTAAGCTGTTATCTTTTACTTGTCCTTGTTTCAAGTAAAAGTGTCACACCACACACACATATATACACACACACACGTATATATATATTATATTATATATTCTATATATACACATACACACACACACACACACACACATTATATATATATACATATATACACACACCACACACAATTATATATATTATATATATCTATACATAATACACACACACACATAATATATATATACATATACACACACACATTATATATATATACATATATATTATATTATAATATATATATATATATATACATATATAATAATATATACACACACACATACACACACATAATATACACACACTTGTAAATGCTCAGCTTGAAGGGAAAAGAGTTTGTGGGAAATGTAGTTCTCAAGCAGCATGCCTAGCAACTGTAGCTCCGCCCACTGGGCCAGTGAGGAGAAGGATCTTACATGTCGATATTATGCACTATAGCATAGCTTGAAAGTAGCTCTCACACTGTATTGTGACAAATTTACTGCTTATCTTTAGTATTCCTCCATTATATAGTCTTATGTTTTGTGGTTTCTCACACAACCCCTTTAAGGTAGGGATCAAAGTGTCTGTGAAAGGCTTAACCTGCCATAGGAGGTCAACACTGCCTGTTATTCTGACTATCTCACTGCAGCTGTAAGCTGTGTACCAGGGTGGGCTTCCCAGAATACAGCGAAGTCACGAATGAGGAAAGCGACCCAACACCAGTTCAACTGAACTTCTACTTTACTACATTATATGAATAAGTGTAGTCAGAAAACATGCACACAAGTGTGAGCCAAGACCCCTGTGCTACACAGTGTGCCGCCGTAAATATGTTCTCCAGACACACAATAACTTTACCTATCAGCGATCCGGAAAGACCGACCGCTATTCACCTATTATTACCCTGAGAAACAGGAACAATTATGTGAGGATGTGTTTCAAGGGTGCGCCCACAGTGCAGCACAACAGCTTACAAACTTACTAACTATACCACTATTTCCAGAACACAAATACCAATATAAGTCTATTGGCCGAATGTGCTAGAGAGCTGACAGCACCGATGTCAGGCATATTTAACACCAGGTACTGTTCCTGGATGTTTACTTGTGGCCTGGCACAGACTGTGGCCTTAACTAGTCTAACTACAGACCCAGTAACAGTCCCAAATAGGCTGGCGTGCACACTTACCGACCCTGGTCTACTTTGGACTAGCAACCGGTCACAGTTACTGGATGAGGGGCTCCTCTGTCAGAGTTCGGTACGAAAGATGGCAGTTGCTCCTCTCCGCAACTGGATTTGGCATGATGTCCACTGTCTCTATGACCTCTTCACCAACAGCAAAGACTCGGCAAACAAATCTCTCCTCTCTCAGCAGAATTTAGTCACCAGCTAGTGACTCCACAGAAGCAGGGGATTTAGGAGGAACGATGATCAATGTGGATTTTCTGTCTGGTCTCTCAGTTCCAACTTTTCTTTCCTTAGATGACTGCTCTCACTCAGCTCCTCCTTCCAGTCACATGTCTTCCCATACATTGCACACAGGTTAGACTTTCAAAACATCAGCATCTTGTGGTCAAACCGCAGAATGCAGCATGTCCGTTTGTAATCATTAATTGTACATAAGATTGTAGTTGACAATGAGGCTGTTCCACCATCCCACACAACAACTCAGCAGATACTACCTACTACACACTACACTACATACTAATAGCCCTTGCTTTGTAGATATTTGAATCTATATTAACATATGTTTTCACACAGTTTTGATAAATTGGTTTGGATTTTGTTTACAGATTGAAGGCTTAAGGGTAGAATTTGTCAACTATGAACACTTGGGTGTGTCAAGAGACCCAGTACACCAATGCCCAGAAGATACCTTTCTTGTATTTGATCACAACCTTGATGTTTACAAATTATTTCTGGTAAGGCAAATTTACTAAAAGTTACTATCAGACATTTTTATTTGTATTTGAACGGGACAAGGTTGTTTATTTTAAATGGAAAATATCAAATGTATTTAAAATGTATTCATGTATGCTGCCAGGGAGGTCTCTGGCTCAGCAAATATTGGTTACCTGTAATTCCAGGTAGAAACTTTCCTTCATCTCTTTGCATAGTTTGTGGCAGGTGACAATTTAGGAGCCTAAAGTGGCCCTGGAAAAATCCAAAAGTGACTTCATGTTATGCGAAGGTCCAAATTGGCAGTTGATAGAGCCAAAATAAGTATATTGGATTCAGCAAACTGTTAGATGCAGCCACAATAGCAATAGGGTGGACTAAAGACCACAGAAATGTATTTTGCTAATTATTACTACATCCAATCCACCAGGTATAGTGTCTATGCAGGAAAATACAGTGACAATACAGTGACAACACGGCAGTGATTGAAAGGCATACATAGATTTGAGTCATATTTCACATGAATCTGAAAAACACATTATGGCATATTCTGTTGGACTGTGTTTGTACAGATACATTCTAAGCATTGCTTTAAGAGGAGAGTATCTAACAGGGTTTGTAGAGTAGTGCACATAACCTGTAAATCTGTACCAATCCAATAGATATTCAATTAAAAAAAGATCAACCTCAATTTACGTCTTGTAAACATGACACAAGTAGTGTTGAGCACTACATCATTTAGGTGTACATTGATATCAACCAAGAACTGTAAATCTGCTCAACAGCCCACCTCGGGAGCTGGACACAGCAAGGACAGTAAAGAGCTTCAAGAAAGGCTTAGATAATTACTTGCAACAAAATACTATGAACACTTATAAAGACAGAATGTTGATCCAGTCTGATAGCTATGAGCAGTGAAACATTGATTATACAGCCGATTGGTTCATTATTTCTGGGTTCAATATTTTTGGATTAATAGGGGGAAAAAATTGAAAAATTATCTAAATAACTCATTTCAACCCCATCTTCTTCCCTGCCTTATTTGAACTTGATGGAAATATGTATTTTTTTAACCCTACTACCTACCATATGTTACATATGGTAGGTAGTAGGGTTAAAAAAAATACATATTTAACTCTGACCACTTTATGTATACAGGCAGGCAGAATATAGGGAATGCAGTGAGGGGTTCAGCTAAAAAATTACCACAGTTACCATGCTGAGCCTTTAGATTTGAAACAGGACCCCAAGATAGCTGCTGGCCCCAGCTACTTCCCTCATTCTCATAGCAGAAAACTATAGCATAGGGAATTATTAGAGCCCACCAGAAGACCAGCAGTGCGCAGCAGACCCAGAGAACTTCAGAAGCTGCAGTCACAGCGAGTCTCTAATAAATGGTAAAGTGTGAGAAGGAGATCAGAGACGTCATAGAGCTACCGCACCCAATCCTGTATCCTTCACATTAAAGTGTTAAAGAGGTTATCTCACCATGCAGTTTCAAGGAGCCACAGCCAGCTCACACTTCCTGGTCAGGCTGTGGTAGTTTAATAGCAGTGGTTGGCTTATCAGCTCTTCTATTCCTAGCTGATCCTGTTACAGTGACATGACTGCTGGAGGTTTGTAAATAGCCATGTACAAGGCAACAGAGATCTAAGGCTTAAAACTTGTCATTAACTTAGGTAAGTGAACTCTTGTGCTAGAGATAAGACTCAGCACAGAGTGACTCACCATGGCTGGAATGACTGAATGTTTAGAGCAATGAGAGATAAGAGTGAGCAGATGGTCAGTAACCTAGAACTTGTATGCACCAGCAGTAGATACACAGCAATGCATTTGGTAATAGTCTTCATTTACTTTTGGCTACATGTTAAAAGCAAATCATAGTGGTGAGAAAACCCCTTTAAGATGTCTGTAAATAAAAGAAGCATACTTCTGAAACTTAACTGATACAGCTGGTGTGAGTCATAAAGGAGTTTAGGTCTGGGGTTAATAAATAAGGGAAGAAGTCAAGATGAAGACCTACTGTCTCTATTTAGACACAGCAAACTACTAGCAGTAGTTGCTAAGCCAATACATGAAATTTTTCCACTGGCATATGTAAGAATTATGGTACTCTACTTTCCTTGATTCAGAGATGCCTGACAAATCTAGGAAGATTGTGAATCTCACATTGTGATAACCTTACTGGCCCACGTGGATCTGTTTTCCGCCACTATTAAAGATGAATAAAGGATAGTTTTTGGTACGTCTGCTGAGCCATGGTCCGATCTCACAGGACAACCAGATGAGCCACAACCTCCACAGCACAAGATTAATGACATGGAGTTTAATGAGACTCTTCTAAGATTTCATGGTCATACTGAAACCATATTTAGTACCTTTACCCAGTTCACCTGCCAGCTACAGATTAGATCTATTCCAAAATTAAATCTTTCTTTTCAAGATTGATACATTTATAACAGTTAATGCTCCAGCAAGGATTTTATAGGACTCCAGCATTTCCAGATTAAATAGTTTTTTTTTCATGTGACTGTTTCAGAGAGCCTGCTTTTCACAACCAGCTTTAGGCTCCCACTTCATGATCGAACTGTAGGTGGTTCTAGATAAGTGACACAAGGATCCCTCTCTATTTAGACAGTCTGAAGTCAAAGGTTACTCGAGAGGGTGGAGTATGAGGTTTCAATATGGACTATACTCATATCAGTAAAATTCCATCCATCCTATCGGCTCGCATAAAAGGGAAATCTTCTGACAGGATTAAGTGAAAACCGATTTACGTTCTCAATCTCAAACTTATTGTAGTATCTATCTCCAGATATATTATATGTCAAGTCTTCCTCAATGTTGGAGTAATTGTGGAGGGAGAGACACCCTCTTTCATATATTTTTTTCAAGCTGACATATATCCCTTTTTTGGACCTAGACTACCCGCCTGTTGCCTGAGTATTTTTAACTTAAGCAACCATTACCTCCTTAATTACAATTATTATGTATAGGACTTCAAAATAGCCCACCATCTTATAGGAAAAAGTAAAATTTTGATTATAGCTAGGTTGACGGTGATATGTTCCAAGGTTATCTCTATGGCTAATGCTATCTTTGCATACAACAGAGTGATAGCCCTGGGGAAAAGATATTTTTTGACTTTTATAGCCAATTAGATGCATGGAGACATAGTAGTTCTTTAATCATCACTGGTGATGCCAATCTTTGTGTATTTGAAATGACTAAAATATGTCAATAGGTGATTCACCTATGCCTAGATATCTGTTGCTTATTTTCCAGTTACCTATAATGATGTTTGAAATAATAGAAATTAAATAGCAAAGTTTTTGCTATAATTTAGCATCTTTGCCACTCCCTGCAGTAAAGGGAAGAGCCCCACATATGGAAGGGAGTTGCTGGTGAGGTATTGTGCATTCCAATATTCTTGTTTTTGATTGCTAATATCATGTTCTTAGGTTTCTTAAAACTCCAAACTGTATTTCGTTTGATGTGTAATTTTACAATCCTGTATATAAAGCCGCATATAGAAGTACAGCTTTATGATTGGCTAGGTATAAATTAAGTTGTTAATATTAACATGTCTGTATTCTATTTCTTTCACAGGGTAGCAATCTACTGATTTTTTCAAACACTCAGATAAAAGTACCAGTGAAATGTGTCTCACATAACTTTACTTCCCGTTCCTCTACCAAAATGAGGAAAACTGAACATAAAGGTACTTCTATAAATGATAACCTCATTTTAGGCTGTTTGTAGTAAATTACTCAGCAATTTTAAGAAGTTTAAGTAAACTAATACAGCAAGTTAAATAAGCTTTGGGCAATGCAGGTTAGAAGAGTCCTCAAATAGAAGTTCATCACAGGGATTTTATAGCAATCAGCTGAAATTTGTGTGGTAGTTCAACATCAAATGTTCCTTCCCATGCAGCACTTCAACGGGGAAAACTGAGTGTTACATAGGGCCATTTAAAGGGAACCTATCAATATCATTTACCTAGTTAAATCGCCACCACAGCCTTATAGTGTAGAGAAATATCTCTCCAATCCACGTAATCTGTACCTACATTGTGCAAAAGCTTTGATCACCACATACCGTATATACTCGAGTATAAGCCGACCCGAGTATAAGCCGAGGCACCTATTTTTGCCCCAAAAAACGGGAAAACTTATTGACTCGAGTATAAGCCTAGGGTAGAAAATGCAGCGGCTACTGGTAAATTTTTAAAAATAAAAACGGATACCAATAAAATTACATAGGGCAGTTTAATGTCCCCCATAGGCAATTGTAGGCAGATATATGGCCCTATATGCAGGTATAGGCAGGTATATATCCCAAAAGGCACGTATATGGCCCCATAGGCATGTAATAGGCAGTTATATGTCCCCCATAAGCAGATTATAGGCAGGTATATGGCCCCATAGGCAGGTATAGGGCAGGCTGTAGGCAGGTATAGGGCAGGCTGTAGGCAGGGTATAGGCAGGTATAGGGCCAGCTGTAGGCAGGTATAGGCAGCTGTAGGCAGGCATAGGGCCAGCTGTAGGCAGGTTTAGGGCAGGTATAGGCAGCTGTAGGCAGGTATAGGGCAGGCTGTAGGCAGGTATAGGCAGCTGTAGGCAGGTATAGGGCAGGTATAGGTAGCTGTAGGCCGGTATAGGGCAGGTATAGGGCTGGCTGAAGGCAGGTATAGGGCAGGTATAGGCAGCTGTAGGCAGGTATAGGGCAGGTATAGGCAGGCTGTAGGCAATAATAGGCAAATTAAAAAAACAATCACTTACCTGGATCCCCGCTGCTCCGTCTCCCGCGCTCTCCGCTCTGCTCTGTCTTCTTGCCGGCACAGGCGGGTGACGTCATCAGGCCGCGCACGCAGCGTGATGACACACGCTGCCTGTGCCGGAAACTCCGGACGGCCGCGAGTCTGCGGCCGCCCGGAGTCCACTGCGGAGCAGGGAGCGCTCGCTCTCTGCGCCGCAGTGGTATCCCTTCACCTATATGCGCTCTGGAGGAGTCGCATATAGGTGAAGGGTTCGCGGACAGTGCCTGGGCCAGCGCAGCGCCCGGACACTGTGCGCTCACTCGGCAATCAGTTCTATGCGCTCCCTGAGGAGCCGCATATAACTGAAGCGTTCCTGTCGGCGCACGGGCCATCGCAGCGCCCGAGCGCTGACAGTGACTCGAGTATAATCCGAGGGGAGATTTTTCAGCACATTTTTTGTTCTGAAAAACTCGGCTTATGCTCGAGTATATACGGTATGTTGAATGCAAGATAGCTTCCTGTAGTCATGGAGGTGCCACCCAGTAGTCATAGTAGCCGATTCCAAAAACCACTTATTTTGACTTCACTGATGTCCTTTAAGCAAGGAGCCATTCTCCCAAACTGTTCACTTCTCAATGTCAAGCAATCTAATGGGTCAGCGAAGGAGTGCTAGTGACAAACTCTAAAACTATGAGAGGTGTTTGAAGTTTAAAGTCCAAAGGCAGCTGCTGTGCCTTCTGCTTCACATTTTATTACCATGTATCTGAACCAGACTTGGACTGGCCCACAGAGGAACAGGGTAAACCCCCGGTGGGCCCCTCACCATGGCAGACCTGGAGTTTCTTTTAAACTGCGTATAGATCCTTGGGAGAGGCTGAAGGGCAGAGAAAAAGAGGCAAAAAGAAAGAGGCATGTACAGTAATTTCACAGGTGGGCCCGCAGAAGGAAATTCCACTGGTGGGCCCTAGGCACCCCAGTCCGACACTGTTTCTGAATCCTGCGTATGTGCCATTGTCGTTCTTGGCATGCACAATGAGGCGGGGTGTACTTTTATTGTCTTCACAGGACATGTTTATAACGCTTTTTATTCACAGGCAATGGTGGCGTTTTAGGTGGGTAAATGCAACTGATAAGATATTTTAAATTAATCCTGCCGAATATAATCGCTTGTAAAAACTGAATAAAGGTCAATGAATATTTTGCTGGAAGTCCCCACAATCAGCTGTAACCTGCAGGAGAGTGTCTTTACATCACATTACTGTATGTGAACTATGTTACATGAAAAGCTGCAATGTGACAGTCAAGCTAAACTCTACGCCGTCCGTATATCTTTTATTATCTCTGTTACATTATGTCTACACCGCACTGAATTTTGGTTGTTTTTTCAGCGGATTCAGTATTTTGAATCCTCTGAAAAACCTACTGTACCGAGCACTGTGTAGCCCTAAACCAAAAACAGTTGAACATGTTGTTCTGTATTCAGATTCCCGCAGCCCCAATGTACTGGGCAGGTGAGAATCCGAAATCCGACTGCCGCTTTTTGCGCAAAAAGCGCACAAAAAACCGACAGTGAGGCGTGGTCCAGCGATGTGAAAATGCCATCAGCTTTTGGACGGCATTTTCATTTTGCTGTGTAGACATAGCCTTAGATAGCAGACTGCATTTTCCAGGAATGTTTACCAGTGAGTTGCTGTAGACATGTATGAAGATTTGAGCGTCGAGGCGCCCGTTTTCACAGGTTTTTTTTTTGTGAAAACTGCGCCTGATTTATGTCAGTGCCCGAAGTGCACTCTTAAATGTGGAGTAAAGTTCCCTGTACCTCGCCAGTGTGTGAGGCGCATTGCGGAACTTAGGCAGGAATGCGCCTAACATGTATTAAGATTAGAGACAGGCTGGAAATCAGCGAAAAATCATTAAGCATGTTAGTGAAGATAAAAAAATTATTTTTGCTTCTTTCACTGTTTATTCTATTTAGTATATACAGCAAGAGCCAGCACAGCACAGGTCTTGCTCCTCCAAGCAGGATTTCTATGTTTCCAGGGCTTATTTCGGATCGTATTTACGGACGTATTTACGTCCACAAATACATCACCAAAACAGCCTAAAATAATGAACAATTAGCTTAGAATTGATACCAATGGAAAATACGGATGTATTTGCGGATGTAAACATGGCATAAATACGTCCGCAAATACATCCGTATTTTCCATTGGTATTAATTCTAAGCTAATTGTTCATAATTTTTTAGACGGGAGTTGGTGATGTATTTGCGGACGTAAATAGTCCGTAAATACGACCCGAAATAAGCCCTGGGAACATAGAAACCCTTTGCTTGGAGGACACACAGGTCCCAGCAAGACCTGTGCTGTGCTGGCTCTGCTGTATATACTAAATAGTAAAAAGTGAAAAAGCAAAAATACATTTTAAGTTTTTTGGTCTTAAAAAGGACAAAATTTACATCAGTACAACATCATCATTGGCTTATTTAATGTAAAATTAGTTTAATTTTCTCTCGATTTTAACACCTTTTATAGCTGATATTTCTTTCTTTTGAGATCTTATATATATATATTTCCTTTAATTTTAAATGATCAACTTTTTCAATACATTGAATTCGTTTTTATACAACTTTGATATTTATCTTTATTAATTAATTTTATAGACAACTCATTTTTATTCTCTTACTGTTGTAACAGTAGACCTAGAGCACATTTGGCCCCATTACAATAAGTTCTAGCTTCACTGCGCCTCCTCCGACTCAGGTAGACCACATTGAACTAGGTCTGCCTGAACTAGGAGCTGTAATGCGCCTCACTTTTCCGACCGGCATACCTACATGCGTCGGAGTAATCAAATCTGGTGCATCCCGCCCCAGAACGCCCACAGCACGCCCCTTCATGTTAGGCGCATTCCATAGTGGCGAAGCTTGCGCCTAACCTCACATTTGAGTGTCCAACAGCGGAGTCGGCACGGTGAGGCACAGTATACGCCTGAAAACAGGTGAAAACCCCAATCATACATGTCGCCCATAGTATACAGTAGGTGCATTGGAAGTATGTCAGGTGTTGTTTCTTGTGTACTTATAGCTGAATATTGCAGCAATTGTTCTGTTAACAGATGAGACTTCTAAATTGGGAATAAAACTTTTATATCAGTTTTTCCCATCAGGGTTTTCTAAACTAAACTCTTTTGCCAAAGTGCAAACAAATATCCCCAAATGTTCCCAAAATAGAAAAAAATGTCATATTTTAGGGTTAGAAAAAAAGATGCACTTTCCCCTTTGGTGATACATTGTTACAATTGATATGTTGGACAAACCACACAGCTATTTTATATATATATACATATATATAAATATATATATAATATATATATATATATATATATATATATATATATATATATATATATTTATTTATTTTTCCCTTTAAACTAGACAGTCTCTCTATTTCATGTTGTTCGTGTCAAAATTTCAGTCTCACTGGTTTCTGATTGATTGATTAATTTATTATCACGGCTCGCCCTGCAATGTCAGCTGGTTAATGTAATGCTTAATTTTTCTAGACACTGAGAAAGAGATGCAGAAACATTTTACAAGAAGTTACTTTCCACAGACCTGGTTTTATGAGTTAGTACCTGTGGGGTAAGTATATATATGTTTTAACTCACTACCAGTGTTGGACTAGGGTGCCTAAGGCCCACCAGAGAAGTTGATTTTAGGTGCCAACTGTGCCTCCCTGCCTCCAACACCTGTATGGTGTCCTGCCCGGTCTCGCTTCAACTTATACAGACCTGTAATCAAAATTTGGGGTTGGGGCTTCTGAGTCTCCCTTCCCTAATTGCAGCAGGGCACCGAGAAGTAAACATAAAAGGTCTAAAGATATATTACCCTCCCTCCACCGGAGTGATACCTTTTCTATAAATAAAAATATATAAAAATACATATATATATATATATATATATATAAAAAACGGTAACATAAAGTACTGAGTATAAAACCACTAAATAATGGTCATACACTTACCAAATAACACCACTACTCAAGGCTATTACAAAACATTCCACTAAGACCATATACCCCACATCATGACCCCATATCACCACTACATAGTGACTGAATAACACCTCCACATTATGCCCACACATCACCACCATATAGTGAGTGAATAATACTGCCACCCCATGACCACATATCACCACCACATAGTGAAAGAATAATATCTCCACACCATGATCACATATCACCACCACATAGTGACTGAATAATACCGCAACACCATGACCACATATCACCACCACATAGGGACTGAGTAATACCAACACACCCAGGGCCGGGACAAGACATTATTGTGCCCTAGGCAAATGGGTCAAATGGTGACCCCCCCTCCCATTATAGAAAAAATATTAAAAGTTCAAATACCTCCCTCCTTGCTATTTTACAAAAGAAAAAAGTTACACATAATTGGTATCAACGCGTACAATCCAATCTATTAAAATATAACATCATTCATCCCATATGCTCAACATTGTAATAGAAAAAAAACAATTTTTATGCTTTAGAGTTTTTGGTCATTTGACATCCTCTAAAATTAAAGAAAAGTGACCAAAAAGTCACATGTATGCGAAAAAATGGTGCCAGTGAAAAGTACACATCAACCTGCAAAAATTGCTCCCTCATTCAAGTCCCCAGAGGGACGAACAAAAAAGTTATTGGCTGAAAATTTAAAGAGTAGATGTTTGGGGTTTTTATGGTACTAAAACATGATGATAACCCTACATATTTGGTATTGTTGGACTTGAATCAACCTGCAGAATACAGAGAACACATTTTTTATACAATTGAATGCTGTAGAGATAAAAAAAAAACATCCAAACATGGCGTAAGTATTTTTTTTATAACATTTTGCCCCACAGAATTTTTTTGCAGTTTCCCAGTATATTCTGTAGTACAGTAAATAACACCATTATAAAGTTCATCTTGTACCGCAAAATAAAAGCCCTCATGTGTCTATGTAGATGTAAAAATAAAAAAACTTATGGCTCTGGGAAGGCAGTGGGGGGGGCTGATACAAAGAGCCATATTATGACTCGTTGTCAGGAAGGGGTTAAAAGTATTTATTTTCTGTGGCAGAATAGGAGGCAGCAGCAAGTGCCGTGATGGCGAACCTTTTAGAGAACGGGTGCCAAAACTGCAACTCAAAACCTACTTATTCATCACAAAGTGCCAACAGACTAATGTAACCCGATTACTGAGGTGATGTCTCTGTTACCCATAGCAACCAACCCAAGTGCAGCTTTTATTTTTTAGTGCAGTAGAAGAAATAATAGCTGAGCTCTTATTGGTTCCTATGGGCTGATTGGTTGCTATGGGTAACAAAAACAGACTATTAGACGTTAGAGTGTATTTATGTTATATGCACATGTGTGAGTGTACTGTATACCGTATATCGCTATAATGCATGTATATTTTATACATATATACACACACACACATATTGTGTATATATGTATATATATAGAGAGAGAGAGAGAGAGAGAGAGAGAGAGAGGTGTGTGTGTGTGTATGTATATATATATATAATTTATAAATATATATATATATATATATATATATATATATATATATATATATATATATATTGTAAGCGTTCACATGAGTTCGGCCGCCATCTTGGCCCGGCCTGGGGGACACTAGCACTCTGGGATCGCCGCTTTGGTAAACGGAACAGCAGGTCGACACAGGTTTCTCATTAAATCTGGTCTCCGCCAGCTTTATTCCTCCACAGTGAAAACATATACAGCATCCAAAATAAATCCTAGGCCGTCCAGCCACTAACTAAACATACAGAGAGTCCCTCTCAAGCAGTGGTCTGGGTCACTACCCCGCCCCCACAAACATGTACTCACACTGTACAATAGAGTCCTTGGGTCTGGCTTCTCTCAAGCCTAGGGGGAAGAACCCAGGATACTCTCCTGGACAAGGCCTGCACTCGTTCTCCACTGACTGTAAGCCACACTCCCTCTTGGTACACTGAAGACTAGATTATTTAACAGGCCTCTGAGTTGGACAAGCAGCTGAGCAACTCTCTTAATTACCACCTGAGTTAATTAACCCTGGTTACCCTTTCCAAACTGCTGACCTTCCTCACTGACAGGCAGCAACTTGGTAACCCATACCTTGGAACTCGGCTGCTGCAGAACATCTAGTGGCGGAGAAATGCGATATTCTAAGGTCGCACCGCCACATACCCCTCCCCTTTTTATAAAGGCCGTAGGCTTTTCACCTTGCACAAACCTTCCTCCAGGGTCAAATCACCTCTTCGGGGGTACCCACCCTTTGAAAGATACTCAGCAGGGGTTTTTAACTTTAAAGGGACATGGTACTGTCCACAGAAAGAGTAAAGGATTCATCCACCAACCACCTATTTCCTTTTTTTTCCCCCCACTTCCCTTGACTTTTTTCTCACCCCGGTTTTAACAGCTATTTTTAAAACCTTTTTGCTAAGGACAACGCCCCCCTTTAACCAGGAGTATGTTTATCCTCTTGTTCCTGATCCCTGGCTAAACCCTATCATACGGGTTCTCTCTGAACTTCTACTTTTTCCCCCGGGAAACCTCTTTTCCCTAAAAACCCCGATGCTAAGACCAGGAGTCCATCCCTCATCTACGCGGGGTTCCCAGCACTCCCCCGGGCCCTATATTGGGCAACCGAAAGGGTTTCACAACCCTTTTCCCTTTTTCCCCAAACCCCCCAAAAAGACCCGGAGCTTGCCCTTTGCACAAACATACCCCCAGCGGACTACCCTAGGAGAAATCTCTACCACTCCCCATGGTAGCGCTTTTTTTCCCTACCATCTGTTTTATTTTACCCTACTAAAGACCCATCAGGGCACTCCCATAATCCTGAAAACTTTCCCCATACACTTTTCTTCAATGATCATTTCATTTCTGTAGTTCTGAGTCTGCGGGGCCCACCCGGGGGCCCTTAGATTTTCCCCTCCACTAAAAGGGAACCCTTGGATCTCCCCCTACCTTCACAGGGGGACTCCAAACCAAACCCCCTGTATTTGACCCATGCCCCCCTTTCTCGCGGGGTTTTTTTGCCTCTGACGGGGGGGGCCTATCGTACCCTTTTTCTGTAACATTAAAAACCCCGGTTTATATTGCATCTCAAAAGCCCTGAGGTGCAGCCTATGTCCCAAAACTCCCCTCCGTTATGCAGGGTTTGAGACCCTCAGGCTGGGAGGGACAAAATTTCCCCTTTCCAAAGGACCCTGTTAAACCCTTTGTCTGTACTGATCATTCCCCCAGCAGTTTTTAACCTTTCCCCTTGCTGTGGGGGTTTTCCCACCGCTCCTTCCCATGGGGGCCTGGTCTTCCTTACTTTTCCCCACCTCAAATCTTCACTGCATTATCGGTCCCTCTCACAACAAACTGTTTTTCCCTTTGTTTTCCCCAGTACCTCCTTTGTGCTTGAGCAACTTAAATCTCCCCCCGGCCCGTGTCTAAACAGCCCCCCAATGGGGGAGATTCCTTTCCCCCATATCACCGGGACCCCCTTACCCAGGAAAAAAAAACCCCTCATTTTCCGTTTGAACCACTCCCTTTCACCTGGCAAAGCAAAAGGCCCTTAGAGTCAATACTGGACCCCCTTTTACATGGTTTTATACCCTTCTCCATCTCGGGGGTCCCCTATGTCTATGGTGCTGCTTGGGGGGTACTTTTTTCACCTACCCCCAAAATTTCTCCCCCACCTACTAGCAGGGCAACCCAAAATTCCCCTCTTAGCCTTTCCCTGGGCAGCACCACGCGGGACAGGGGGGTAAAAACTTTAAACCAAAATTTTCCTCTTTTTAAGCCCAAATAGCAGAAGACATCCCGGTTGCTACTAGAACGACATTTGGGTTTTACAAGAAATGACAAAACATTTTTTTTTTCATGGGTTTTCACTTCCAAGGGCTCCCTAAAATCTGCACTAAACCCCCAGTTGGGAAAAAAGGTCACAAAAACCCCGGGGGGCTACATAAAACCCGCGCTACTTGTGCTGTTTTTTTCCCCCCCAAACCCCTGGGGGTGCATCTGTTAATTAATTTTTACACAAGGCCCAAAAAAAACCCCAAAAAAAGTTCTCCTAGGGGGGAAGAAAATGCTTTGTTTCCCTTAAAACTAGATATCCAAAAAAGTATACTGGGCCCCCGGGGTGAAAAACGCCCCCCTTCGGCGGAAATAGTCGCCCCAACAAGAGCGGCTCCCCCTATTGAGAGGCCCCCCCCAAAAGGGCCAAGACCCCCCATTAAAGCAATTCCTAAAAGGGTACAGCAAGAAAAACCCCCTATGTGCCCGTAGACCCCTTTGGAGAGACAATTCTGTTTCCCCATAAAAACATTCTTTTAGTCAAATGCACAAAAAAAAAAAAGAAAAAACAAAAACAAAGTTCTGTTGTGTCATTGATTCAAAACTCATGTGATTTTGTTCATGACCCGACGCGTTTTTCCCCCAAAAGATCATACTAGGACTACTTCATCAGGGGTAACAGTTGAAATTTAGCAACCAAGGAACTAAACTCAAAGCAGACATAGACTAATGGATAAAATTACTTAGCATTGATATCCTTAATGGTCGGTAATGCCGTCAAGAAAGTTTCAATAAGATACAGACTCATGATGTGTCTGATGCCCTCAGTCTGGACGGATACTGCCATGCAACCATGCGGTTCCCCATATAAAGGGAAGCATGAGGGCATCGCCACTGAGGATCATTATAGATATCAAAGAAAACATGAGGTAGTTGGTGGACAATCTGGTCCCTATAAGCCAAACCTGGCACCAATCACCAAATGTGAATCCTTCATTTTTTTTTTTTAACCTTTAGATATTATATAGATATAAAAAATACGGTTGAAATCACTTTGTATAAACAATAGATTACGGTATAACCAAATTTCATAATTATAAGATAGGATATTATATAGATTTAGAAAAGTACGGGTGAATCACTTTTTAAGCTACCAATTAGCATTTTTCCGTTGTATCAGGTTCACTTAGAAAGCCTCTCTCTCCCAACAAAAAAAACTCACAGGACATACATTTAATTTACAATTTGGGTTAAGTTTGTAGCAAAATTCACAGTGAAGAAAAAAAAAAACCAATTAAAAAATAACTTTTACTTGATATACGTTAAAGAGTGCCCTTCCAAATGGAGGGACCCACAGCAAAAAAACACCAACAAAAATTTGTTCTCTAGGGAGGAAGAATGCTAATTCTCTAAAATCTAGATATCCAATATAGTCAGTACTGAACCCCAGGGGTGAAGAACGCCCCCTTCGCGGAGTAGTCACCCCCAACCAAGAGCGGCTCCACCTATTTGAGCAGCGCACCCTAGGTCAGGACGCCCCCATTTAAAGCAATCCTAAAAGGATAACAGCAGACTCCCCATATGTGCTGTAAGACAACTCTAGGAGAGACAATTCTGTCCACCATAATAATCCATTCTTTTAGTCAAATGCACAAAAAAAAATAAGAAAAAAAAAAAAAAGTTCTGTTGTGTCATTGATTCAAAAACTCATGTGATTTGTTCAAGACCCGACGACGTTTCCCAAAAACGATCTTATAGGGTTCATCAGGGGGTACAGAAGAAACATGTTGCAACAAAGACTAAAATCACCAGCAGCACATAGACTAATGGATAAAATACTTAGCAATGAGTTCCTTAATGGTGGTAATGCGTCAAGATGGTCCAATAAGATACAGATTCATGATGTGTCTGATGCCTCAGTCTGGACGATACTGCCATGCAACCATGCATGTTTTTTTTTTTCTTTTTTTTTTTTTGTGCATTTGACTAAAAGAATGATTTTATGTGGACAGAATTGTCTCTCCTAGAGTGTCTACAGCACATATGGGAGTCTTGCTGGTATCCTTTTAGGAATTGCTTTAATGGGGGCGTTGCCTAGGGTGCGCTCTCAATATAGGTGGAAGCGCTCATTGTTGGGGGCGAACTACTCGCCGAAGGGGGCGCGTTCCTTCCACCCCTGGGTCACGTTTTTATATTGGATAAACTAGATTTAGTGGAACTAGCATTTTCTTCCTCCCTAGGAGAAACAAATTTGGTGTTTTTTGCTGTGGGTCCTCCATTTTGGAAGGGCACTCTTTTAACGTATATCAAGTAAAAGTTATTTTTTAATTGGGTTTTTTTTTTTTTCTTCACTGTGAATTTTGAATATTACACTCACATTCACACAGTGTTCTCCTGTCAGTTGTAGAGCCATTGGCCATCTGGAACCCAGGAACTTCACTTACAACTGCGGCATTCAATATCATGTTTTTCCCACTGGAAGGAGCATTGGATACCTTATTGCTACTGGCAACCACCTTAGTTCCCCTGGAGATAATTGTGTTAATCTCTTTCTCCTGGTTATCATCTCTCACAGGACACACATCTCTACCCCCCAGTTTTTACTCCTAGCGCTGTTAACCCTACTCTAGGGGCATACTTGAGTAGTTTGTCTCCATGCTGAGCTGTTCATTTCTAAAGAAGCTAGTACACTTTTACACTAACTTCCATTGTTGTCAAGGGGACACCTTTCCCTGGGCAACTTCTTCTCATTTAGCCCTGCTATCTGGGACATACTGCAGTCATGTGTGGGGATGTTCTTCACAATCCCCCGCAGGTGCAGCAGACGTCTGGACATGCTACTGACACCCCCCTGTTCAAAACAGAGCATTTTCCACTAAAATAACATTTCAATAGATGACTCAGCATGTAATACATTGAGTCATCAGACTTGACCCAGTCCACCCCCAACAGTCCTGCAACTGCTCTCTGGAGTCTTCTGGCCTGTCGGCACCTCTGGACTCCGTCCAGCCCGGCCATCCTACAAACAATTCATGTGTACGTTTAACAGTGTCACTTGATGTGTCATTAGTAACAGGGAACAGTCTTACACCATTCCAGTCGGGTCTCCCATGCTTTGGACAAGTGTCCCTGGACCTTCTGGACCACATCTTGGTGACAGTCCTCTTCAGACAGAGGTGGGATTCCAACCCACTGGAACTCATGATCTGGGGTCTGATTCCTCCTCTGGCTCCCTGCATGAGGAAAAACAGTCAACAACACTCTCCTGCTGCTGGTCTGTGACCCTACCAAGCTGGACTCCCTCCTGCTGGACGGTTGGGCAGCAAGTTCCATGTGGATGAAGTTGGTTTGCCCTTGAAACAGCAGCATGTAGGTCACTTGGGACTCCATTTCATTGGGCGTATATTTATTCCCATTTCCTGTGTGGGCATTTAGACTGCTAATCAGTGAGGAGTCGCCCCCCCCCCCCCCCTGTTCTTAGGGACTTTAACAGAGGACAATTCTGGCTCTTCCCTTTTAGGCAGTGGTACAACAGTCTCTGCAGGGGGCACTTTCCCGGACATGGTGCTCTCTCCACCTGGCGCCACCTCTGTTCCCCACAACTGCCAGAAAAGCGGAAAGTCTCTGCCAAGTATGATTTCCACCCGCAGCCCCTCATATATCTCAAGCACATGATCGACAGCCCCAAGATGGGTCTCAAAACATATAACCACAGTCTCACCAGGTCCTGGTCGGGTCCTCATAAAGGGTATTACTTCTGGGTCAATTCTGGAGACGTTCTGCCGACAATCCAGATCAACCTCAAATGGGATCCCATCCACTTGCCATTCCAGGGTTCTTACTAGCAGTTTCTCATACTGGCCTAAATCTGCCCCTTTCTGCGGAAGAGATGGGTTGCTCCTGGCAACAACAGAATCCAGGTCTCTTTTTGACTTGCCTTTGCCCCGCCTGGGCTTTTCCTTGGAAGGATGGCCTGGCCTTTTGCCCTCCAGACATTCCTCACATCCACAGTCCGGTCCCCCTTCCCACCTGGGCTTTGGTTGGTTAAGGTAGGGAGGTATAGCTTGCTGGGAGGTCCTGGGGGGGTACTAACTCACACATGACCTGCCCTCCCCACCAGGACTTTGGTTGCTACCTGTGACCCATGCTTTCCCCAGCTGGTAAAAAAAATTCAGACAGCACCAGTCTCTTTCCAGCAATCACACAGTTCCTGTGCTGGGGGGGGTCTGGCCCTTTCAATGCGGCTGCAGCAATCCTATGCAGCTTTGCAGGATCAGCAAACCAGTCCTTCCAATGCACAGTCACTTTTCAGAAGCAGTAATGGTTTGGCTGCTGGCCCTTTAACATAACCTCTGCAGCCTCAACACTGTGCAAAATTCACCAGTCCACTGGTTCAGCACTCTTGAGCCGCTTCAATTGTGCTACACATGCACCAATTCTCGCACCACTGCACCACTTTAGTTACTGTGTCAGTCCTGATGTCGATGTGCCCATTGCATACCTCCACCATATGTAAGCGTTCACATGAGTTCAGCCGCCATCTTGGCCCGGCCTGGGGGACACTCGCACTCTGGGATCGCCGCTTTGGTAAACGGAACAGCAGGTCGACACAGGTTTCTCATTAAATCTGGTCTCCGCCAGCTTTATTCCTCAATACAGTGAAAACATATACAGCATCCAAAATAAATCCTAGGCCGTCCAGCCACTAACTAAATGTACAGAGTCCCTCTCTAGCAGTGGTCTGGGTCTACTACCCAGCCCCACAAACATGTACTCACACTGTTCAATATAGTCCTTGGGTCTGGCTTCTCTTAAGCCTAGGGGGAAGAACCCAGGATACTCTCCTGGACAAGGCCTGCACACTTCCTCCACTGACTGTGAGCCACACTCCCCCTTGGTACACTGAAGACTAGACTATTTAACAGGCCTCTGAGTTGGACAAGCAGCTGAGCAACTCTCTTAGGCTATGTTCACACGGCTAACTGCGGGACGTAATTCAGTCCGTAATTACGCGCCGGAGTGCGCCAATTACGGGCTGAATCCGTCCCAGTAACTACGGTAATCCACAGTTCTCATACAGAACTATGGATTATGTCTCCTCTCCCTGCTCAGCGAATACGCCGAGGGGGGAGATAATTCACATGTGAATTACCAGCGGCGTATACATGCTGCTGGTAATGATTCACTATGGGCCGGCGAATTGCCGGCCCCCCGCTCCCTCCCCCGCTCCCGCCCCTTCCCCGGGCACACGGCGTAACTGCGGGGCGTAATTACGTCCCGCAGTTAACCCGTGTGAACATAGCCTTAATTACCACCTGAGTAATTAACTCCTGGTTACCCTTTCCAAACTGCTGACCTTCCTCACCGACAGGCAGCAACTTGGTAACCCAGACCTTGGAACTCAGCTGCTGCAGAACATCTAGTGGTGGAGAAATGTGATCTTCTAAGGTCGCACCGCCACAATATATATATATATATTGTATATATATATATATATATATATATATATATATATATATTATATATATTATGTATTATATATTTTTATTATGTGTGTGCTTGTATATGTTTATATGTTGTGTGCGTTGTATATGTGTGGTGTGGTTGTATATATATATATATATATATATATATATATATACACACACACACAGTATATGGTAAATCATGTAAACAGCCAGTGTATCCAGAGGGAAGGGCTTCACATTAAGGCTATGTTCACATGGTATAATTGCGGGGCGTACAGTACGCCCCACAATTATGGCGGGTGTTTGGGAGTTGCAGCGACCGGCACATAGTTCTGCCGCGCGCGCGCAGGGGGGGGCCATAGACGGCATTAGAAAAGACGAGCTGTTGTCTCCACAGCTCGTTTTTCTCTGCCTGTCTGTCGGTGCTGGCGTATTATACAACATGCTGTATAATACGCCGCCACTTCTCGTTTTCTTATCGTCTTCCCATACAATACAAATGTATGGGCGACGTCAGGAAAATGAGAATCAACCACGGTTTTTGCGCAAAACATGACAGAAACGTGGTCCTGCATCAGAGAAAAAAACTGCCGCTTTCGGGTGTTTTTTGTTGATGCAGTGGAGACATAGCCTTACTATATAACTAGTTGCAGTGGGGGGAGGGGGTCATTACTTCACCCTGCCTGCTCTCTGAGGTTGGAGCCCGTCCGTCCAGCCACCAGAAAGTTAACATAGGGCAGAACTGGAGGAGCCCACATGGTGGGGGGCGGGGGGGAGCAGCAGGGCTCATAGTGGACTGATGACTCCTCTCCTCACTGCTTATCAGTGTTTGTGCAGGAGAGGCTGTCATCAGTCCAAAATGAACGATCCCTCTCTGCACAAGCTCTGGGACAGCGGCCGCTGCACTCACCCGCTCAGACTTTCACTTTCCTCCCGTCTGCTCGTAGTCGGAGATGGAAGTGATTTGAATGTTCCTCTGCCGTCCGCCTTCTCTCACATGCCTGATAAGAGAGGAAGGGGCGGTACTTGGAAGGATGACAATCACATAGCAGCAGTAGCCGGCTTCTGCCTGCCGTGTGCTGCTACGAGAGAAAAGTTTCACATATTAAACTGCGCCCCCTTTTTTCCTAGCAGAGGTGGCGGCCTGGGCTATAGCCTACCTCTGCCTAGCCATCGTCCCGTCCCTGAACACACCATGACAACATATCACCCCCACATAGTGACTGATTACCACCACCACATAGTGACTGAATAATACATAATGCCATTACTGAATATAAACCATTATACTACAACCAATATTACTTCCCTACAGTGACTATACAGTGGTATATACCAGTTGTAGGCATGTGCTCTGCCCACATATAAGTGATAACAATAACTTTACATGCAGGGACTCACCAGAGATGTCTTTCCTGATGAGTCATTCCCTTCTTTGACAAGTTATTCTCTCTCCCTTTTCTTCTCTATTTAGTCCAGACTGCCATGACTCATCCCTGCAGAATTTAAGATACAGACATCTTAGACCCCTCACTTTTCCAGCACTTCCCTACCATTTCCCACCTCCATACAAACTCCCCATCCATAGTGCCCCCAATGATAATAATAAACCCTTTGTGCTCCACACATTAAAGTGCTTCTGTTTGTGTACCAAATTTTCATCTTTTTGTCCTCATATAGTAGGTAAGTAAACCTGAAATATAATAGCTAGGCACACCCCCAAAACTAGGTAGTTGGATAGGTATACCCCCTTCAAAGTAGGTATATAGACCCCTGGTAGATAGATATAAAGGCCCTCTGTAGGTAGGTATAAAAATGCCCTCAAGGTATAGCCCAGGTAGGTAGGTATATGGAGCACCTGTTAATAGGTAGACCCCCTGTAGGTATATAAAGCCTCCTGCAGGTATATATGCTCCATGAAGGTGTATATAGACCCTTGTAGGAATATAGAGGGCGCTGTAGATATACACATTGTAGGTATACTGCTCCCTGTAGGTATATACATGCCCCCTGTAGGTATATACATGCCCTGTATACATGCCCTCTGTAGGCCTATATACTTGCTCTCTTTAGCCCTGTATACATGGCCCCTATATGCATGCCCCCTGTATATATGACCTCTGTACGCATGCCCCCTGTACACCTGCCCCCTGTATATATGGCCCTGTACACCTTCCCCCTGTATATATGGCCCCTGTATGCATGCCATGTCCCCAGTACACATGCCTCCTGTACACATGACCTCTATATATAGCCTCCTGTACACATGCACCCTGTATGTATCCTCCTGTACTCATGACCCATGTACAGATGTTCCCTGTACGCATATCATGCCCCTTGTATACATGCCCCTTGTATACATGCCTCCTGTACACATGACACCTGTATATAGCCCCCTGTACACATGCTACCTGTATATAACCTCCTGTACACATGCCCCCTGTATATAGCCTCCTGTACATCTGATCCCTGTACATAGCCTCCGTTAGACATGCCCTCTGTATATATGCCCCCTGTGCACTGCTCCTGTATTTATGATCCCTGTGCACCTGCCCCCTGTATATATGCCCCCTGTACATGTGACCCTCGTTTGTTAAAAATGTAAAAACAAGTTACTCGGCTTTCCTCTTTCCCTTGGTGAGCAACTTGCGCCTGGTGTACAAGTTTCGGACACGTGGCCCACCGGTTGATCCTCCAGTTCTCTGGTGGGCCAGTCCAACACTGCTTACTACTACATCCATTTGCACTTACTAAATCCTCTTTCTCTTGAATGTGTCTTGTTGAAAGCAACAATGTGCAGGTATACTATTTTACAATGTACTAAATATAGATAAAAAAAATGTAAGTTAATGAGCAGTGGTCTTTTTAATATCAGAATGCATTTTAACACTAGGTCTTAAACACTAGGTAATAGTGCAAAATTTTGTGAAAAAAGTTCAGTCCTCGACCCATGAAAACAGTGATTGCACAGTGAATAACAAAGTGCTAGTTTCTGACATGTCAATATTGCATGTCAGAAGTTTGTGAAAATTATTGTTACCCTTTAAATTTTTAATGACATCCACTGTATGTATTTAATACTCAAAATAGCTAGGTCCTTAAAGGGGTTGTCCCATCTTGCAGTTTCACAGAGCCTGCTGTTCACAGCCAGCAGGGTGGTCCTACAGAAGTGATTGGCATATCAGCTCTACTATCCTAGCTGAGCCTGTTAGAGGGACGTTAGTGATGGAGAGGTTTCAACCGCAAAGCACAAGACTAAAGAGCTCTAAAGAGTTAGTTTGTCAGTAAGAAAGATAAACAAGGACCTGAGCTGATGCTAAGACACAGCAGGGAGTGACATCACCATCCTGACCAGAGAGAGACATGGTCAATAACTGTTGAAGCTTGTGGTACAGAAAGAGGAGATAAGAACTGCTGCAACTCTGAAAGGAAACAGCAATGTTATTGGTAATAATCTTTATCTTTACCTACATCTTAAAACTAATCAGTGTGGTGGGAATATCGCTATATGGGGCTAATAAAAAGTATTCTGAAATTTAGTGTTGTAAGAATATATCTTACTAATATAGCTAATGTTTCAAGTTTGTGTAACTCTTAAGGCATGTTCAGATGACATATTTGAGGGGTATACTTTGGCACATAATTGTGCTGCAATGCATTTGAAGTATACCCTGCAAATATGGTAAAATCATAGCAATTATTGAGTGCTATGATAATGCGCCCGTAAAAAAAGAGTGACATGTCACTACTTTTGTACGCTTACACACCAGTGAAAGTGAATGGGAGTCGGGCTGGAGCACTGTTGAAAGTACGTGTTGGCCAGCGTGTACTTTCAACAGCAGGTGTATAGCTGCACACGTGCTGCTATACGCTGTGTGAACTCACCCTTAGGCTTGGTTTATGTATGTGTTAGAGGTTCTGTTCGGAACCTCAGTCACATGTTCCCTTTGCAAGATGTGCTATTTTTCTGTATAAACAGCGGACACCGCAGCAGAAACCCAACCGACCCATTGTAATTAATAGAACCACACCATTGGGGTCCTTTGTGAAATGGATCCCTTGGTGCCCATTATCACCTCTGCAACTTAGGTTCCAAATGGAACCTCCAATGCAGATGTGAACCAAGCATTAAAGTTTACTATATGGAAAATACCTGAAAATCTTCAAGTCTTATATGACATTTTATTGCTAGTTACTGGATATTCAGTGCTTGAACTATATCAAAAGTTATATCCAATGCCTAAACCAGATAAATTTAAAGACTATGTAATGTTAATCTTCCAGTTCACATGAAACTATTGCCTTAAAAAGGTATTTCTGCTAAATATGTAAGAGCTTAATCTATGAGTTTGACTAAAGACTCAAACTCAAGCTCAAAACCAATTGACCAAATAAAGGGGCATTGATATGCTCACTGCAGGCTCCCGGTCCCTTTGGTGTTTTCCAGATATAGTTTGGCTAGAAAATCTAGAGTGACCAAGGTGCTACAGCTTTCACTTTTCTTATTGGATGGATCTAATTTTGGATCCCACACAGATGAAATACTGATGGCCTATTCTTATTTAGGACTGTTAGCTCAGTATCCACTGTTCATAGTTCACCGCCTACTTTGTGAAATGTAAGGAGTAAGATATAGAAAAGTAAGATTCTAAACTCTGGTTATTATTATCTGTATGAACTTTCTCCAGTATCAGTTTTACATTACACATGGCAACTCCGATAAAACTTTTTTTTTATCACAGCATTCTTTATGTTTTATATCTTACAGCCCAGAAGGACACACTGTACTAAATCGAACTACTCCTCATAGTATCACTAATTGGGTAACTGATGCATTCTGTCTGGGAAAGTCTGGTTTGACCGCTGTCAAGGACATTGAGCTAACCGCGTACCAACCTTACTTCATTGAACTGATCATCCCCTACTCTGTAGTACAAGGAGAGACATTTAAAATACAAGCTTTGGTTTTCAATTATGTGAAGAAATGTATGCTGGTGAGAAAAAAAAGCAACCAAAAAGAATATTAAAAAAAATATGTATGTGTGTGTGTATATATATATATATATATAATATTATAATAATATTATTATTTTTTTAAAAAACATAATTAGCTTCTAGCTCACTCAGATTGGTTTGCGAATAGCAATTTATAAGTCCTGTCACAGATTCTTAATGGGATTTAGGTCTGGGCTTTGACTGGGTCATTTTAACACACCTTGATTTAATCCATTCCATTGTAGCTTTGGCTGTATGTTTAGGGTCATATAAATATCACCATGCACAATGCAGAGAACTGGCTTTAACTATAAGGCTAGTCATAGCAAATGCTATGGGACTTCGCAACAATGGGGTCCATCGGGAATCCAGCACTGATGATGGATGGCTTGGTTGGGCACATAAATGGGAAACCAAGAAATGAAGACAACAAACAGAAAGCAGAGTGGAAACCGAAGTAATAAACCTTTAATTTTCTGTTCGAGCAGGTCCATATTCCAAGTTTTGCAATGAGGCCCCACAGTTATTTATAATATTCTTGGGTGTAAACCCCTCCAATCTCTTCTAAAAGCTAGTGAAAATTTTTTTTTAGAAGGGTGGTTGCTAATTTTTTTGATCATGTAGAAGAAAGACATATTTTTTTTTTACTTTTAAAGTATATTTCTGTTGCTTTATAGTTATAACAGATTGTCGTGTCGTTGTCTGATGCAGAGAATCTTATTACAGACAAGGAGAAGGAACTGGCCAGATGTGTCTGTGAAGGGCATTCACACAGTTTCTCCTGGGATGTTATAGCCTTAAACCCAAGTACTGTAAAGATTCATTAATTTTACATTTAAGTGTAGAAAGACGTTTTCTCATAATTAAAGACTTCAATGGTTTCTCAACAGGCAGAGAGTGTATCTGTACACTAGAACTCCATACAAAGCATTTAAATGAGCCCCTAGTGATATAGATAGATTTATTCCATCCATCGTATGATTCATTATGTCTAGCATTCCAGTGGTTTCAGCACAGAACTTAAAAAGAACTTGCAGATGTAATACATGTCCTTTGCACGGGCGAAAGATGGGAGTCATAGTTGTTACATAGACCCTTGTGGCTAGACTCCACCAAGCCCTCTCACGCCCAGCCTGGCACATGCTACATTCAAGGTGAGGGACCTGTGGTGTGGATGGTATTCTTACCCCCAGGGGCACGCTCTATGTTGGGGGCTGTAGTGATGGTGTGCAGAGGCATCCATGATGTTGTGTAGGAAGCAGGAGGCAGAAGAAGAGTTATCGTTGAAAACATAACTTAGTCCTTTTTATTTATCAGCAAGATGTTCAACATGGTATTGCTCCTTCCAGTAGTTACATACACAAACATTTCTCTGCTTACATTTCAGCTAGCAGCCATTAGAGGTCCCTTTCAAAATAGTTTCTTATTTGGATGCAGTCTTATAATCAAGGAGCATTCTAACCCGAGGAGAACTGCCATCTTATCAACTTTTCCAGATAGACTGCAAGGGGATAGCAGAGTGACCCCAGGAAAACTGGATCTAGATGGGCAGGCCAGAGGCAACATTCTGGACACCATCTGCTTGGTAGGCCAGCGGGGGACTTTCTGTGTGCCACCTCTCTTGTACTCCTCCGTAGTGTCCAAAGGATTCTCCTTCTGCCTCTAGTCAGGAAATCCTTCCATAAAGTCCTAGATTCCTATTGCTGAGATCCATGGCTGATAAATAAGGCTATGGGCCTTCCGAGCTGCAGGAATGGGTCTAGGCTTCAAAGGGTTAGGTTAGACCCTCCATCTTCTTCTGTGGTCTACCACCCCCACACACACACTAGTCACCAATGCAATCTACTTAACCCTCCTCTTATCCAATGGCTGCAAGCTGAACACTTAAATATGGAAATATCTTAGTGACATAGCACATATTCAATTCCAGACATAACATATCTTAAAGTTCATCCAAGGGTCACCAGTGTCTGTGGTGAACCCAAGGCTTGACACTTCAGTACAGTCAGTCATCATTAGTATCTTACTGTGCAAAATAGAATTTGAGCACATTAACAGTGGTTCAGCATGAAATCATCCAGTAGTATGCACAAGGAGTTTAAATATGCGAGGGGTTAAACTCTCAAGAAAATCAGTTTTAGTAGCAGATTTTGTGACTCGTCTTGAATGTAATTTAGTGAAGTCAATGTATCAGAGTGACCATAGACGTCCTGTTAAAGGGGTTATCCAGGAGTTTCATAGAACACTATAAACAGCATTTATAGTGAAATGTAAAAAAATTCCACTAACTTCATGTATTTCTTTTCTTTTGCCTCCTTATTCATCATAATATCAGTGAAACTTCCTCCTTGTTGGACTGTCAGTAATTTTCTTTCCTACAAGTCCCAGTACCTTTTGAAGTTACAATCTATGACTTCTCTGCATCCGCCCACTAATCCTTCTAGCACTGCTTATTATCATTCTCAGACATGTGCACCTCATGCCCCCTGCATCTTTGTTCCAGTTCACTCCCTTGTTATCTGCAGCAGGCTGTGTGTAGTACAGTCACCAGTCAGTTTGTAACATGGTAAAAAACATTCTTTCCTCACCTATAATATATGTAATACATGTACAATTATATATGATTTGGTTTATATATTTCTATGTATGTGCTGTACATCCCCCACAGCAGGTACAGAGCTATCCCATCATTATAACTGATTGCTGTGGTGAATGTGGTATCACCCAGCTTTCCTGTACACTGTATAGCTTATCTATCATCCAAGAAAGGTGGGTGATGTCACATCCCCCATAGCAATCAGTTTCTGATCATGGGAAAGCTGTGTGTCTGCTGTAGGGATTGTGTCATCATTCCTGCACACAGTCTTGTTGCACACAGTCTTGTCAGGGCAGTGTCTCATGACGCTTTACCCTGGCACCACTACTATATAAAGAGCAGTAGGCAGACTTTTTTCTGACTGCTGCTGCATAATCTCAAAGGTCCTATGGCACATTCAGCCAATCAAACAATACAAGTCTTCTGACCATTTCCTCCAATCAGAAGAGGTAAAGATAGTGCACATAATAAAGGCAGCTAGACTTGCAGTGATGAGTCACTATGGACACATGGGACGACATGTCTCAATACGCAAGCGCCATTTTTTTGGACTATTTCTCACCAAAAATACCCTTGAAGCCATATTCTCTATGTAAATGAACTGTCGTACACGAAAACTAGGCGCATTATACGTTATAATGATACGTTATGCGCCTCCGTTACGCAATGCGCCTATCAAGGCACATTACATACACTGCCAATGATACGCTATGCGCCTTTTTAGGTGCATTAAGTTTACTATGCAAGGTATACCAGACGCCAGATTTTTGAGAGGATCGTACTTTCAGGCGCACTTTACACTAATTTAATGTACCTAAAAACTGCCACGATGACACCAGTTTTCGGACATGTCGCCCATAGTTTTCACTGTATTTATATAATACCCTCCCCCTCCAGCGCTGAATAATTACATTCCTGTCAGCACCTTAGTTTACATAGTGACTAATTAGTCACTATATGCTGCCAGTTCTACCTCTGCTCAGGTCTCACCAACTATAGGGGAGTGTTTCTGAGCTGAGCCTGACTTCAAAGCATTATATATATTTACTATTTTGCCATAGGCAAACTTAAACTCTATCAGTTCTCTATCTGTAAAACACTAAAATGTAACTTTTATTATGTATAACTCTTAACCTCTATGCACACTATTTAAAAACCTGATTTCTAACCTCACCATTTAACCCTTTTTGCTTCTGAAAGAGGGAATAACTGCATTTCTGTTATTAAGTCTGGTGGAGTACCACCTATTAACAGGAGAGCCCTATATCTATAGCAAAGTACTAGCTCTAGTAAGGGATCCCAAGCCTACTACTTGGGCAGTCGTCCCTAATCTCATGGACACAGAACAAATAAGGCCCGCTTTGTGACACCCCTGCAAGCGGGTGACACTTGTAGAAAGAGGTGAGAAATCACAATTTAAAACGTCATATCTGCCCTCCCCCAACATGTTCGCCACTAACCTCTTCTCTCAGGGATTAGGGTCCGACCCCATTAAATGTAAGCCCACTTCCTTTATATCATGTTAGGAACACCCCCTATTCAGGTGCCCCACCAATTAGCCATCATGAATTCACATAAAGCCCACCCCCCCTTCCGCTCTCCTCACGCACACTCATAATATGCCTGCTAAAGCTGGCCACCATGCTCCCATGAACAGCAATCCTCAGGCAAATTCGCCATCTCCCTAACAGGCTTGCGCCACATCTTACCATACTGCCCGTGCCAACGCACTGCACTACAACACCTCAGCCCTGACTGTGAGGGCTTCCGTCTTATTTCTCTCATATATTGCAACTGCGTCCTCACCTACACCGGACTAAGCAGAAAAGGTGTTACATTCCACAGCACACTACCAGCTTTATCAGCTCCCATAAGCCCCCTCTCTTCCACATCTAATATGCATTATTCTTTGGGGAATATAGATTCACTGTACAGTACGCCACTGTCATATTATCTTCCATAAAGCACTTCTCCTATATATCTAAGATACATATTCATTTTAATAAAGCTGCAAGCCCTATTAAGAAACATGTTTTATTGTGCTGATACTAATTGTCTCAAGACTGTTTCCAAAAAACCACTTCTCTTTTATATGTAATATTCATATTCATTTTAAAAAAAACTGCAGCTTTGGTTAGCCCATCTCCCCTCCCGCATTTGGCCTCACAACTTCCCCATTGAAGATTCTCTTCCGGCTCACGGCTAGCCACCTAAATTCATACGTCACAATGGAAGCATGCAAAAATATGGGGGCATGCAAAAACACCAGTGTCCCCAAACGCCGCCGCATCCAGTCAGCACTAGATCAACGCAGCGAGCAGAAACAAATCTATAAATAGATGAATATATACACATAAATAGGTAGTTATCCACTCCCAGGCTGCGTCTCGCCACAACACCGCGAGTGCACACACCATACAATTCAGCTGCCAAAAAACCCCTCCATGCACAAAAGCAATACACACACATCCCGATTCGCCGAATAGAACCCGTGGCCTCACGTGATCAACACCTACCATCCCCACAGGACCCAGGGAAAATAAGGGACAACGCAGAGGCAGAAGGGAGAGGGGAGGATAACGGGGGGGGGGGGCCGGAGGGAGATGGGAGAGAGAAAAAACATATGTGAACTCTGATGCTTCCATAGCATATATTCAACTGTGCTATTCCACTGACCGTACTTAAATCACATAAATAAATGTTTCCTTCAAAAATTATTATATAGGGAATCAGCAAGATTAAATAAATGATGAAAATGAAAAGCATTCATTTATGCCTTAAGGTTTCAATGTATTGAGTCCCGTATATCCATCTTGCCTCTTCCTGCAACAAAACACATCCAGATCGCCCTTTCTTTCCCCCAGCTTTTTCACACAGATTTCCCCAGAATTTAAGCACCTCATTTCACCATTAGTACTCCAAAATGTGTCTCGCTAGGGGGAAATCACCTCTACTTCAAATACTTTCTCAGATGTTTCGAGATCCGACGCCGAAACTCCTGTATGGTTTTTTCCCACATAGATCTTGGGGCAACTACACATAGCCCCATAAATCACCCCTCTGGTTTTTTACAATTAATGAATTGTCTTATCTCAAATCTTCTCTTATCAATGGATTAACAAATTCTTTAGTTTTCCATATAAATGAACAAAATGAACAGTTGCCACAGGGAAAATGAGCCTACCACCGGAGACTGTAACCATGGTTTTTTTGCCATCTCCCTCAAAATTACTATGTACAAATTCATCCGTAAGATTTTTCCTCTTCTATAAGTGACACTAGGGTATTTAGGAATCACCCTCAAGATACTTGATCTGCCTTCAGAATGTGCCAATGTCTTCTAAGTATAGCTCTCATTTCATTGGCTCTATTATCAAAGGTACCTATACAACAAATTAAAAACAGTTTTTTTCTTTCTCTTTTTACTGATTAATAAACGTCCTCTGTCACTGGTCAAAGCCCTGTTAAACGCCTTCCTCAAACTATTTTTTGGATAACCCCTTGCCTGAAAACGTGCATTTAACTTTTTAGATTCTTCATAAATCCTCTAATGTGGAACAGTTTCATACGAGCCCTCAGAAATTGGCCTATGGGGAAACCCCTTTTTTGAGAAGGTGGATGCCCCTCTAGAAAAATGTAACAAACTATTGGTAGCCATATTTTTCCGAAATATCTTTGTCTGAATCTGCTTTTTTCATCCACATAATTTCAAGATCCAAAAAAATAATTTTCTCTCCCGATGAATTTCAAACGTGAATTTCATCCCAATTTCATTATCATTGAGTCCCAGATACAAAATCCATGAATAATTTTTCACTACCATCCCAAAAAATCTAAATTTCATCCATAAAGCGCCCCCAAAATAAAATCCGATCTGTGAATATTTCAAGGTGTTCAGAAAAAACAATAGCATCCTCCCACCAACCTAAAAATAGATTAGCAAAACTTGGTGCACACCCACTGAGTGATGACAAAACGTCCATAGACTCAGAAGAAAAACCATGTAATCGATGGATGTCACATGGTATGCAGTAAGTAAGAAGAAGGGAAGTAAAGGGCTCTCTGGATTTGCAAAGCAGAGCAGGTAAATAATTTTTAATTAGTATCAATTACAAACTTCAATATAATTAAGTTGTGATCTCTATAACAAATGTAAAGATCCATTTAATTGTGTGGTCACTTCAAGCGTGCCCATACAATTAGAAGCGTTGATATGGCTGTAACATATAGCCTACAGCCCACTGTAACAGCAGAGAGCATAGAAACATAGAAGACTCACAGCAGAAAAAGACCACATGATCCATGTTGTCTACCCTTATGTCATTTCTTTTTCTTGAGATGGATAAATTTTTATCCTAAAAAAAGATCATGTTCACGTACTGTTGATTTCCAGCCATTTCTGCTGGAAGTTTGTTACAAGCATCGACTACTCTGTTAGTAAAACAATATTTTTTGGCATTGCCTTTTATCTGCCCCTCAACTAATTTCAGACTTGCCACCAGAGTTCTTAGCTCCATAGCAAAAACACTTCCCTCCTAAACCTTAGTGAAACTTTTGACATATATAGGTTAAACCCATTTTTCCCTTTCTGTTCTTTTCTCCATGCTATACAAATATAGGGTGACAGGTCAGGAAAGAGTTACCTTCACGCCAGTTTTAAGGCGCGTTAAATAAGTGTATAGTGTGCATGAATGAATGACTCTCAAAAATCTGGTGTGTGGTATAGCTTACATAGTAAAATTGATGCACAAAATCTAGGAGAATACCATATCATTGGTAGCATATTTGATGCGCCTACTTTACAGTAGACATGTTCAAATGTGTCGTGCCTGGAGTATAATGCGCCTAGTTTTGGTGTACAACAGTTCATTTATATAGAGAATAGGTTGTCAAAAGTTTTTTTGCGCAAAATAAACCAAACAAATGGCGCAGTCCTAATGGGACACGTCCTAGTAAGTCTATCCTGATAAGTTTGTGCTTAAGACCATTCACTACCTTTACATCCCTTCTTTGGACCTGTTTCTATTTTGTCAGTGTGTTTTTGTAGGTGAGGTCCCCAAAGCTAAACAAAATACTCCAGGTGTTATCTCACTAGAACTCTATATACTGGAAACACAATCTCCCTCTCTGTACATGTTATACCTCTAACTGTGGAGACAAGCATTTGTCTTGGCTTCCACTACTGCCTTCCACACTATTAACTCTTTTTGAAGTTGTCAGAAATCAGAACCCATGCATCCTTTTCCTCTAAAGTCCTGGCTAACACAGTACTTTTAAAGGACACCTTCTAAATATTAAACAAAAGTAGCCATTAAAATGGTCTGCAACTTCCTATTGTCCATTACTATAGCTATTTTTGCTTTTACAAAATTTTGTAATACCACAAAGGAGCTTCTGATCTCTGCCATTTAACCCTCTAAATGCTACAATTGATGCAGATGGTGGCAATTAAAGGAAGTGTATACCTAGTAATTCAATTTAAGAACCCCAGGGCTGTCTGACCATGTTTTCTGTGTACAGTTAGTAACAGATATACTCTATATCAGTACAAAAATCACGTATCCCCTCTAGGACCAATCAATAGGACCGCATCAACCGCTCAATATTTTTTGATGATTTGTGCTTACTGTCAAAAATAAATTATTGCAATTGATTTCCTTTGTTGCATTTTTTTCTGACATCAAGCTCAATGCAGAAATACAAAAGAATGGAATAAAAAAATAATATTGGTCTGCAAAACCAGGGTCACCATAAGCAATTTTAAGACCCCACACAGCCAAAGCATCTGGACCCCCAGTACCAGTTTCTATCTTGTAACATATCAGTGGGAACCTTTTTTTTTACATTGTTCATGGCCCCTAATGGCGTGCTTGGCAAACCCATTTAGTCCTGTTATTTGGCCCCGTTCCCCCAAAGGGCTTATTTGCCTCGTTCAACGTTTTTTTGTCCGATTTCCGGGGATTGACGATCGAAATCCTGGGAAAAATCAGTCAGAAATAAGTACACCCTATTTTTAATTGATTTAAATAGAAAATGGGCTCGTCGTTCACACGCGCGATTTCCCCTGCCGGATTCCCGCCGGGATTTACACGCATCCGAAAAGGAAAAAAGGCTGTCAATTATTTTCGGACGGGTTCACCATACAATGAATGGAGATGGGGAAAGTCGGGGGAAACAGTTTCAATAGTGCCAATTGTGGCAATTTTTTTGCAACTGATTTTCAACTGAATTTTGGAACTATTTTTGATCGGGAAAAAATGTAAGTACGTTCTGAAATAAGCCGTGTGAACATAGCCTCAATGTAATTTTACTATGAACAGGGAACACATATACCTTCTAATCAAGAAGAATATCACCTTCTACTAAAATTACTGTTGTGGGGCCATTGGAAACTAAAGCAACTGCACTTTTTACTGTGAAGGTAAAGAAAATTAAGATTAAGGGTATGTTCACACGGCGTGTTCTGTCGTGTGAACATATGTTATTAGATGCATGTTTGGATCCGTCTATCGGACCCTAAATGGACCCAAACATGACCATGCCCTCCTGCTACAAATCCTCCCCTCCCTTGGCATCCACGGACTTGGCTCTTTCCGGGATCTCCTCGTACCTCACTGATCGGACTTCAGCATTTCTCACTCTCGCTCCACCTCCTCCCCCCCGCCCTCTCTCTGTTGGTGCCCCCCCAGGGGTCTGTCCTGGGCCCACTACTCTTTTCTATCTACACTCTTGGCCTGGGTCAGCTCATAGCATCACACGCTTTAAAATACCACCTGTATGCTAAAGATACCCAACTCTACATCCCCGGGCCCAGATATCACCTCTCTACTATCCCGGATCCCTGACTGTCTGTCCTACATTTCCTCCTTCTTCTCCACCCTCTCCTAAAACAAACGGGGGAAAAAAACTAAATTCATTATCTTCCCACCGTCCCACTCCATCTCTCCCCCCGATCTCTCACTGTTAATGGCTACACTCTCTCACCAGTACCACAGGTCCGCTGCCTTGGGATACTCTTTGACTCCAATCTGCCCTTTTCAAACCGACATCCAAACCCTCACCTCTCCCTGTCACCTCCCACCTAAAAAATATTCCAGAATCCACTCATTTCTTAACTCTGAAAGCCAAAAATGCTGTCCATGCCCTCGTCATCTCACGCCTTGACTACTGCAACATCCTCCCCCCTGTGGCCTCCCAGCTAGCACCTCGCTCCCCCCCAAAAACCACCCTTAACTCTGCTGCCCGTCTGATTCACCTCTCTCTCTCGCTACTCCCCTGCCTCTCCCCTCTGCCGATCCCTTCACTGGCTACCCATTGCCCAGCGCATCCAGTTCAGCTAGATTGACCACAAGGCTCTCCAAAACCTCTCCCCTTCATTTTATCTCTGCCTTAATCTCTAACTACCTCCCCCCCACGCAACCTCCGCTCCTCACAGGACCTTCTCCTCTGCTCCCCTCTCAACCCCTCCTCACATACCCGTCACCAAGACTTCTCTCGTGCTTCCACCCCACTTTGGAACTCACTGCCCCAAAACCTCAGACTCTCCCCCCTCTCTCACGGCTTCAAAAAGTAACCCGAAAACCTACCTCTTCAGGTTTGCCTATAACCAACATTACACCGTGTCGCACTCCTCCGCCCCAAAACATGTCTGCCCCTCACCTCCTGTCTCTTCACCCCTTCCCTGTAGATTGTAAGCCCCCGCGGCAGGGACTCTTTCCCTCTGTACCAGTTGTTAGCACTTATTGTCACTTTGTAATTGTTTGACCAATGTTTTTATGTACCCCCTGAAATGTACAGCGCCCTGGAATCAAGGGCGCTCCAAAATAAACGATAATAATAATAATCTAGCAATGAGCAGTGTGATTTTACATTGCTTTCAATGTAAAACACGCATCAGCGTTCAGACAAGTGATCTCCGATGCGTGTTTACTTGTGTCTTTCGGATCCGTCTTTCGGATACATTCTAAGAATTGATATGTCAATTCTTGATCCGAAAGACGCAGCTGGCACACTATTTAAAACTATAAGGTGCGATCTGACTGAAGCCAAAACGTATCCAAACACGCATCTGCATGTTGGATCCGATTGACGCTGCGTTTTTGGATCCAATTTTGGATCCGAAAATCGCATCCAAAAAACGCCATGTGAACATATCCTTACAGTACATATTTACTAGTAATAGTAAGAACATTATTAAATATTTTATGAAGTATTCCATAATATCTAGCTTGCATGGGTGTAACTATAGTCATAGCAGCCATAGCGACTGCTATGAGGCCCAGAGTATGAGGTGGCCCACTCAGATACAAGAACATTGTTCTTTTTTGTATGAAACAAGTAGTTGGTGGCTTTCTGCATTTAGCATTACTATTTGGATTCCCTGATAAATGGCCGTATAATTTATACCTTTAATTATTGCTACTTATGCTGCTGTTTTAATTTATTGTCATTTGGTGGTGGGGCGCCATCCCATTTTACTATGGAGCCCTATACATTCTAGTTATGCCCCATGTTTCCTTGTTTAATAATAGTGACGTGATTCTGTATTAACTTTTCAGAAGCACTAAAGATTCATGTTGACAGTGGCTCTATGGAAGTGAATGGAGACTGTACCCCAGATGCTCTTTTGTTAGGAAAGGATCGTAGAATGGACTCTGTGGAGAAAACCATTTTGATCAAGGTGAGGTGCAATAACCACCATAATATACAGATAAAGTTCTAATTTTATTCAAAGATAACCTGAGGACATAGATTGCAATTTACTTGTTGAGTACTTGGCAGGTCATTTTTTGGCCACTGTAAAAATTTATTGAGTAGCCACAACCATCTTTAATTTATGAATGTTACATTAGGATCAGTGTTAGGTTGACTGATTCCCTGTGCAGAACATTACCTTGATGCCCCATGAACCTTATAGTGTTCCATACAGTGCCCAAATAATACATACAGTAAAGTGGAAATGGCATTCACCAGATGCCTAAACAACACTCCACTACCAAATTGATAAAGAAGACCGATAAGTGCAAGCATAAGATATGAAACTAAAGATCAAATTTCAGTTGCTCCAGGTGGCCAGGGCATCAGGTCTAGTAGAGCCACCTTTAGGTTCAGAGACCCCCTTATGTAATGACAACAAACTGTACTCTGGGTAAATGCACCGGTAGCACATCCCTACTGCCAGCAATGTAACCCACGACATGGCTTGGAGCGATTAGTGTTGTCCAGAATAGGATAGTTTACAAGGATTCTGTGCTGAAAATACAATGAATAATTATATACGAACTGTTTATAAAATACCTTGTTTATTTTTAGCCAAGAGGATATGAAGAAGAAAACACCAAGGCATTCCTATTATACCCATCAGGTAACTAAGAACGAGAACATGAGCAGAAATAGAGACAAATGCAGAGCACCAAGTATGTCCAGTAAAAGTTCTGCATAAGATGAAAAGTAGAGCTACTCACAATAGATACTGCAATGGCAGAACTATCGCTACAGGCCCCGCAGTCACTAGCGGGCCCGACTCACAATGAACAATAACTTATTGTTCACTGCCAGCAGGGCCCTTTCAAAACATGCCGCATTGCCTCTGTTACAGAGGGACCATGCAATCCCAACCTAAATGGCTGGGGGGCAAAAGATAGGTTTAGCGATTTTTTCGCAAAGTTGAAAATCGGAAGGTTTTTATGGTGATCGAAAAATTTCCCCGATCATGCTTAATTAAAGGGTTAAACTGTGCTCTCTATTTTAAAATCGCGCCTTTTCGGCGCTTCCTGTAATTTTGGCGGCCCGAAATCGGGTTTTCAGAAAGAGCGGGTGGTGTGTGTACCATATATTTTTTTCATTCAAAAATCACAACCTTTTTCATAAACCTTTCCTTTTCTCCATTTCTCTCTTTTAATAAAAAACCACCCCTTAAAAAAAGCCAGCGAAAATTTGTTTTTCTGCCAGGAAACCTTACTATTGCTGTGATCCTTTTCCGTTTAGTTTGATTGAGATTTGAAAATTTTTTGTTGTTTGCTGGAATTTTTAAAGCGCATCTACGTGTAATTCACGGGGGGGGAGGGGGGGGGGGGGGCCCCGGGGGGAAACAGACAAACTCTATCATAAAGAAAATCATTTCTAGTACTGCGGTTCCCCTTTTTAGCTGCAAATCCCTTTTTTATCGTTCATTTCAGTGGTGTTCAATTTTCCCCTTACAACTGTGACTGTTTTAATTTTCCACCCCTTTCACTTAAATTTCAATCCAGAAACTTGTGTCAGAAAAGGGGTTTTTTGTTGCCAAAAATCCGTGATCGTACGAAAAAATCACGTTAGTGTTTTTGACTTTTGCGCACCCCGCATGTTCATTGAGAAAATCTGTAAAATTTTAAAAACAATTTTTATTCACCACGGTGAATTTAAAAGGGGAAAAAAAACCGTTTTTATTCAAAAATACAGTTACGTGTTTTTGACTTTTGAACCCAGCCCCTGTTCATTGACGCAGCATTACGTAATCTTAAAAAGCAATTCTTATTCACCAAGGTAATTTAAAGTGGCAAAAAATACCGTTTATTTTTTCAAAACTAACAGTTAGTGTTTTTTTACTTTTTCGCACCCAGCATGTTCATTTACGCGCATCTCGTAAAACTTAAAACGCAATTTAAATTCACCACAGGTGAAATTTAAAGGTGCAAAAAAATACCGTTTTATTATATCAAACATAAAAAGTTACGTGTTTTTTGACTTTGCGCACCCCCATGTTCTTGACGCAGCTCTAGTAAAAACTTAAAAAAGCAATTTTTTCACCACGGTGATTGAAAGGTGCAAAAAATCCTTTATTATATCAAAAACATTCCGTTACGTGTTTTTGCTTTTGCGCACCGCATGGTCATTGACGCAGCATCTACGTAAAAACTTTAAAAAAGCAATTTTATTCACCACGGGAATTGAAAGGGGCAAAAAATACGTTTTTTTTTTATCAAAAATAACAGTTTCGGTTTTGCTTTTGGGGGCCCCCCAGCACTGTTCATTGACGCGCACTAAGTAAATCTTAAAACAGCAAATTCTATATTCCAAAGGTGAAATTGAAAGGTGCAAAAAATACCGTTTATTTAATCAAAACTAAGAGTTTCGTGTTTTTGATTTTGCCACCCCGCACTGTTCATTGGAGCATTTGTAAAACTTAAAAACTTTTCTAATTCACCCCAGGTGAAATTTAAGGGGCAAAAAATACCGTTTATTATATCAAAAATAACGTTACATGTTTTTTTCTTTTGCCAAAACCCCGCACTTTCATTGAGCGCATTACGTAAAAACTTAAAAAAGCAATTCTATATCAAACCGGTGAATTTAAAGGTGCAAAAAATCCGTTTATTTTCAAAACATAGAGTTCGTGTTTTTTTACTTTTGGACCCAGCATGTTCATTGAGCAGATTACGAAATCTTAAACGCAATTCTTTTTCACCGGTGAAATTTAAGGTGCAAAAAATACCCTTTATTATATCAAACATAACAGTTTCATGTTTTTTTTACTTTTCCACCAGCACTGTTCATTTAGCAGCTCTACGTAAATCTTAAAACACAATTCTAATTTAAAACAGGGAATTGAAAGGTGCAAAAAATATGTTTATTATATCAAAAAATAAAAAGTTTTCTGTTTTTGCTTTTGCACACCGCACTGTTATTGACGCGAAACTACGTAAAATCTTAAAAAACAATTCTATATTCAACACAGGTGAATTAAAAAGGGGCAAAAATTACCCTTTATTATATCAAAACTAACAGTTCATGTTTTTTTACTTTTGCCACCCCACTTCATTGACGCAGCATCTCGTAAATCTTAAACGAATTCTATATTACCAAGGAAAATTTAAAAGGGCAAAAAAACCGTTTTTTATATCAAAACTAACAGTTACATGTTTTTTGACTTTTTTCGCCCCGCATGTTCATTGACGAGCTCTACGTAAATCTTAAAAAAAGCAATTCTATATTCACCCCAGGGATTGAAAGGTGCAAAAACGTTTATTTTATCAAAATAACGTTACATGTTTTTTTACTTTGCGCCCCAGCCTGTTCATTGACGCAGATTACGTAAATCTTAAAACGCAATTTATTTCACCACGGTGAATTTGAAAGGTGCAAAAATACCGTTTATTTATCAAAAATAACAGTTACATGTTTTTTTACTTTTGCGCCCCAGCCTGTTCATTGGCGCTCTACGTTTAATTTAAAAAAGCAATTCTATATTCACCCAGGTGAAAATTTAAAGGTGCAAAAAAAAACCGTTTATTTATCAAACATAAAGTTTCGTTTTTTTTATTTTGCACACCCAGCATGTTCTTGACGCCATTACTAAAATTTAAAAAAAGCATTTTTTCACCCCAGGTGATTTTAAAAGGGGCAAAAAAAACCGTTTATTTATCAAAAAATAACAGTTAAGTGTTTTTTGGCTTTTGCGCACCCAGCATGTTCATTGGCAGCATTCGTAAATCTTGAAACGCAATTTATATTCACCCAGGTGAAATTGAAAAAGGGGCGAAAAAAACCGTTTATTATTCAAAAATAAAAGTTACGTGTTTTTTGACTTTGCGCCCAGCACTGTTAATGCGCGCTCTACGTAAAATTTTAAAAAAGCAATTATATTTTCACCCCAAAGGGGATTTGAAAGGGGCAAAAAAAACCGTTTTTTATCAAAACTTTAAAAGTTGTGTTTTTTACTTTGGCACCAGCATGTTTTGACGCAGCCTACGTAAAACTTAAAAAAAGCAAAATTTATATTCACCCAAATTTAAAATTTAAAGGGGCAAAAAATACCGTTTTTTATATAAACATAAAGTTAGGTTTTTTGCTTTTTTCAATCCAGCAGTTCTTGACGCAGCATTAGTAAATCTTAAAAAAAGAAATTTTTTCACCCAAAAGGGGATTTGAAGGTGCAAAAAAAACCGTTTATTATTCAAAACATAAGTTAGTGTTTTTTGACTTTTGCAACCCCGCATGTTATTGACGCGATATAGAAATCTTAAAACAGCAATTCTTATTCACCCAGGTGAAATTTTAAGGTGCAAAAAATTTCCCTTTATTATTCAAAAATAAAGTTAGTGTTTTTTTACTTTTGCGCTCCGCACTGTTCATTGCGCAGCTTTACGTAAATCTTAAAACGCAATTCTTTTCACCACAGGGAATTGAAAGGTGAAAAAATACCCTTTATTATAAAAAACTCAGTTACGTGTTTTTTGCTTTTGCGCACCCAGCATGTTCTTGAGCAGTTACGTAAATCTTAAAAACGCAATTCTTTAAAATTTACCACAGGTGTTTTTAAAGGTGCAAAAAAAAATTTTTTTTACAAAACTAACAGTTTTGTGTTTTTTTACTTTTGGCACCAGCATGTTCTTTTACGCGCTCTAGTAAATCTTAAAACGCATTCTAATTCACCCCCGGTGATTTTAAAGGTGCAAAAATCCGTTTATTATATCAAAAACATAACAGTTAGGTTTTTGTTTTGCGCCCGCACGTTTATGAGCGGGATCTCGAAATTTAAAACGCAATTCTATATTACACGGTAATTGAAAGGTGCAAAAAAAAACCGTTTTTTTTCAAAACATAAAAGTTACGTGTTTTTTTACTTTTTTCCCCCAGACTGTTATTGACGCAGTCAGTAATTTAAACAGCAATTCTTTATTTCCACAGGTGAAATTTAAAGGTGCAAAAAAAAACCCTTTTTTTTTCAAAACATACGTTAGTTTTTGCTTTTGGCCCAAACCTGTTCATTGAGCAGCTTATTCGTTTTTTAAACGCAATTCTATATTACCCCAGGTGATTTGAAAGGGGAAAAAATACGTTTTTTTTATCAAATTTCAGTTGTGTTTTTTTACTTTTTTTGGGACCCAGCCCGTTCATTGGAAGCTTACGTAAATCTTAAAAACAGCAATTCTTTTCACCCCGGGGATTGAAGGGCAAAATACGTTTTTATTTAAAAAAATAACAGTTAGTGTTTTTTTTACTTTTGCACACCAGCCCTTTCATTGACGCAGATCTAGTAAATCTTAAAACAGCAATTCTTTTCACCAAGTGAATTGAAAATGAAAAAAAACCGTTTTTTATATAAAAATAACAGTACGTGTTTTTTTATTTGGGATCCAGCAGTTATTGAGCCCGATTTTCGTTTTCTTTAAAAAAACTTTTATTTCCCCCCGGGGTTTGAAAAAGGGGCAAAAAATTACGTTTTTATATCAAAACTAAAAATTCGTTTTTTTTTACTTTTGCCACCAGCATGTTCTTGACCAGCTTAGTAAATTTTAAACGAATTCTTTTTTCCCACGGGAATTTAAAGGTGCAAAAAAAAACGTTTATATCAAAACATAACAGTTTCGTGTTTTTTGCTTTTGCGACCCCGCCTGTTCTTGAGCAGCTCTCATAAAACTTAAAAAGCAATTCTATATTCCCACAGGTGAAATTTAAAAGGTGCAAAAAAAAACGTTATTATATCAAAAAAATAACGTTACGTGTTTTTTGACCCCTTTGGCCCCCACCCCGCATGTTAAAATTTAGCTGCCCTACCTAAACCAAAAACAGCAATTTTATATTCACACCGGTTTAATTGAAAGGGGGCAAAAAAAACCCTTTATTTTATCAAAAAATAACAGTTTTCTTTTTTTTTTGACTTATGCACACCCGCAAGTTCATTGCGCAGATTTTAAGTAAATCTTAAAAAAAGCCAATTTTAAAATTTACCACCCCGGTGAAATTTAAAAAGGTGCCAAAAAAACACCCCTTTTTTTCTATCAAAACATAACAGTTACGTGTTTTTTGACTTTTGCCGGGACCTGCCAAATGTTCATTGACCACGCCCCAAACCCTAAAACTTAAAACAGCAAAATTTTTTATATTCACCCACAGGTGTTGGGAAAAAGGGGCCCAAAAAATTCCCTTTAAAATTTTATCAAAAACTTAAAAGTTAGTGTTTTTTTGACTTTTGCACACCCCGCCTGTTCATTGACGCCCCCCATGTACCCCAAACTTAAAAACAGCAATTCTATTTAACCCAGGTGTTGGTTTGGTGCAAAAAATTGTTTTATTCCCAAAAAATAAACGTTTCCCCCCCTTTTTTTTCTTTTGCGACCCAGCACTGTTCATTTTTTTGGGGGGTTTCGAAAACTTAAAACAGCAATTTATATTCCCCACAGGTGAATTGAAGGGGCAAAAATTTTCCCTTTTTTATATCAAAACCTAACAGTACGGTTTTTTTTTGACCTTTTTCGCACCCCGCATTTTTCATTGAAACGGGATCCCCCGTAAAACTTAAAACAGCAAAAATTTTTTTTCACCACAGGTGTTGGGAAGGTGCAAAAAAATTTCCCTTTATTATATCAAACATAACAGTTTCGGGGGTTTTTTTGGGACTTTTGCCCCCCTCCCGATTTGTTGATAGGGCACCTTGCAGGTTTTTAAAATTTTAATCAGAAAATTTTGTTTTTATTGAGGGAAATTTAGAATAGTGTGAATTTTCCGTCTTTTAATAAGAGACTTTCCAAAAAATATTCCTTACCTTCTCAAATTTTTATATTTCTGAACTTGGATCGAAATGCAGGTGGTAAGGAGCAAAGAGGGGAGCACATGGAGGGAGAGGTACGAAGAGAAGGTGCTCCTTCAGTGCTGGCGACAACACGCAAGACAGAGGATCGTCAGTTGCAGGACCGACAGGCGCCTGTCATCGTGGGTCAGGGGTCCTGTGAATCTAGTAAACGAACATCGGTCGCCAATCTGTCCTTCAGTGGTTAATGCAACCTGCATCTAGCAGTCTTACCTCTCCTCGTCCTCGCGTCACGGCCCAAATGTCGTATCAGATCATAGCATCGTCCAACATGAAGCAGCCCAAATGTCAACTCGTGTACCCACCACTGTGGATAATCCATTGTCTGAAGACCTCTATTTAATGACAAAAATGCGGTAGGGGTCAGGAAGGCTGTTAAAAGATCAAGAGGATGAATTTAGTCTGCTCTGACGCCCAGTTACTGATGCCATACAGAGGAGGTGAAGGAAGCCGGTCATTCGGCAAAAATTCCAGGGCGGTCGGCACACGCCTTTGCATGTGCCCCTTGCTTGTAGCCCGCAGCTTCTGGATGCAGAAAGTCAGGACGACAGTCACCTGGTTGATGATGTGATGATGACGACATTGAGGATCCATCCTGGTCTTTCCGCAGAATTTGCTTTCGAGAACTTCATCAGTGGACGAGGAGAAGAGATGGGGTATTGTCAATAGGGTCCCGCCACTACAAAGGAGATGGCGGTCGCAGAAGTCCGCTGATATGATTCCGCCACCACGGTCAGGCAAACCCCAGCTCTCGCTTATCGCGTCAAAATGGTCCAGGACCTCTCAAGCTGGGCCTTCTTTTGAGCAAGCCTCTGATTCACCCAGGATGTCATATGCCGCCTTTGCGTAAACGGCATAAGTAGAGGCAGAAAACCTTAAGTGGTTAACCACCACCAACATGTTCTTAGTCACATGCAGCGAATGCATTGAGTTGAAATGGAGGGACACCACTTGGCCAAAAAAGGCCCAGACGACGCAGGGCCTCACAACCACTGTCACACCCTTTGTCTCAGCCACCACAAGTCGTTCCTAGTGTCCATGTCTCTTCAGCGTATGATCAGGGTCAGCCTCCGCTTCCAGCCGTCCACCGTCGCCCGAGTACCACCAGCAACACCAAGAGACCCATCCTACCCCTTTCCTTCCGCCATGTTTGACGACTGCAAGCGTACAGCGGCCAGTCTAGCAGCCAGCCTTCTGTCTTCCAGGTTTGGGAGCAGAAAGAAAGAAACACTAACTCAAAACCATCCCAAGCCAAAAAGCTGAATGTCGGGGATTGCCAGACTTTGGCCATGGAAAATGTTGCCTTTACCGTCTGGTGGACACAGATGGGTTCCTGTCAAGGGTCAGGCCCTCGCATGCCCCCAATACCGATGCCGAGCAGGCATTTCTTTGCAGAAAAAGCCGTCCACTGCCCCTGGACAGCCACGTGTCATTTAAAATTTCAAGCGTGTACTGCATCTGTGTCCGGGAAAAAGTCCCATCTTCCACCACCGACAATGGACTGTAAGCACGGCCAAGGCCGCGTTTAATCTCTGTGGACAGCTCACTGGGTGAGCTGGTGGAGGTCTCTGGGGGTGCACGGTGGCTCTCAGGCTCGGCGCACGCTCTTCAAAACCGCAGGGATGGTGCAGGGCTCTTTCCCATGGTCCTATAGTGGCATCACGTGCCCAGAGACACCAGGCCATTTTGAAATTAATCTGCCTTGGAGACCGTCCACACACAGGTCAGGAGCTGTGGACGGCTCTAAGCAACGAGACAGAGCGCTGGCTGGGTGACAACAACCTTGTGCAAGGCAAGTGGTGTGAGATAACGGGCGAAATTCTGCTGGCCGCCCTTAAGATCGGTAGGCTTGAGCACATCCCTTTGCCTGGCCACAATGTAATGAACCTTGTCGTCCAGAAAGTTCTAAAGAGCTACCGGATCTCGGACTGCCTGCTGAAGAAGGCTCGAGGTTCTTAGTTCGCACTTCCGCATTCGCACCCTGCTTCGTCCCGGTGGCTGCGTTTGCAGCGTCAGCTCGGCCTCCCCGTAAACCGTCTCATTGTTGACGTGCAACAACGCGGAATTCCACCCTCCACAGCTCCAGCGATTGTGGAAGCAGCGCATGCCAATTACGCAGTACGAAGTGACACATGCCTGAAAGCAGCGGTACGGACTCGGGGTGTTGAACCTCCGAGGTGGAGCAGGTGATAGAGCTGGCACCATTTGCCAGTTTTGGAAGACTAGCCACCAGATGGCAGTGCGGACAATGCCTTGTCAGCATGAGCATTGTGGTGATCTTAGTTCTGGAACGATCGTTGGGACACTCCTGAAACAAAAGGTCCCGCCAGCGCCGGAGGAGGAGACAGACCAGATGCCGGACACGGAGCTTTCTCTCCGGCAAATCCACAAGGCCACGACAGTTCACATTTTCTTCGGTCTTCATTAGGCAGTGGTTCAGGGTCCAGAGCTAGTGCAAGGTGGGATCAGCTCTCTGGGTGCATCATCCAGGAATGTCAGGGCTGTGTTGAAATCTGTGCCGGAGGCAGCGGACGGAGGTGGAGGAGGAGGTATTAATGTCACTGATGTTAACCGAAGTTTTTTTTTTCCCTGCTTGGAAAGAGGTTTGCGCGGAATTGAGGCGGAGGAGGTTGATGAGGAAGATCAGTTTGCTAGTGCCCCTGACCCAGAGGCTTGGAAATCAAGGCTCCACTCTTCACATGAGTGCTTGGATCTCCATTTCCTCCAACATGATCCTGCATTTAGGCCATCAATGAACAACAGTTACTGGGGTGGCCACCCTCCTGGTTCCCCGGTACAAACAAAAATCAGCACTTTCCTTCCACCCACCCTAAATAGAGAGTAAAATGCGGAAATGGAGACTGCTGATTGATCAACTGGGAGACATTGTTGTGTCTGCTTCACGTTCACCAAATGTCACGGTGGAACAACAATCAGCGACGGGACAGCAGTAGATGCCAAAGTAGGAGTAGCGGCAGCAGCAGGCAAGGTGCAGAAGCCCTAATGGGTGACCTCTGCAATCTTTGTTTACCACCCTCACCAACGCATTGCATGCAGGGCACACATCAACACACAGAGATCAGCTTAAAGATCATGGGTGCACGACTATCTGGGTCTCAACACCGATGTTTTTGCATGTGTTCCGGACCAATAGACTTCTGGGTATCCAAAATGGACGAATGGCCAGAGTGGCTCGTCACGCCATAGAGGTGGTGTCCTGCCCAGCAGCCAGCGTCATATCTGAGCGGACCTTCAGCACAGCTGGAGGAGTCATTACAGACAAAACGTATCCGGCTTTCCACAGATAATGTGATCGTTTGACTTTCATCAAGATTGAATCAGGCATGGATCTCTGATGGATGTTGTTGCCCACAATTGCCGAGGTCACCATTTGTTGCTGGTCTACTTCACATTCCTCTTCAACAGAAATTGGTCCTTGAAAACTTTTTTTTAATGATCAATTTCTTATCTGCAATTTTTATTCTCTTTATCCAACAGTTTCATTTTGCTGGTTTTGCTGTGGAGGAGACTGTAAAGACAGCAAAGGTTTCATGACAACACCGTATTCATTTACTCACTTTATCTTAAGATGTTTGCATTTGTCAATGGTTGTAGGGTCTCGTTGCTGTGAGATACAGCAATAATCATGGTCCTTTGTAGAACGAAATGTGGTTACTAAGTGGCCATTTCTCCCTCACAATTTTTATAGTGGCTGAGAAGTGATATTTATATTTTTTTGGGGTCATGTTTCTGTGAGATACGCTAAATTATGGTCCTTTGGAACAGAAATGTGGCTTCTAAGTGCATTTCTCCTCACAATTTTTAATAGTGCTGAGAAGATCTATTTATAATTTTTTTGGGGTCCTGTAGCTGGAGATACAGGCAATAATCATGGTCCTTGTAAAGAAATGTGGATTCTAAGTGGCATTTCTCCCTCACAATTTATCAACAGTGGCTGAGAAGGTCATTTTTATAATTTTTTTGAGGTCATGCTGCTTGTATTGCAGCAATACTAAGTCCTATTATAAAAAAAATGATTGTTTCTACCGCAGACTTAGTCTTCTCAATGTCAGAGTGGCTCAAGAGTGATGGTGCTGTCAGAAACAAGGAATAGGTAGGACACTGTTAAATGGACACATATTGAAAAATTTACTTTTTTTTGGGCAAGATTTTTAACATAGTTTCAATCCCTGTTTGAGAAAACCCATTTAATACAATGAAAAAAAGAAAAAAAAAAGGGAATGGGGGGGGATTCCTTTATTTTTAAAAATGTGTTTTCAAAATTTAAAAATTTACTAAAAACTTGCATGTAAAAAATTAGCTTTTAAAAAAAATTCCTTTTGAATTTAAAAGGGAGGTACGGGAAAATTGCCCAGTTGTAGGTTATTCAGAGGACAGGGAGTATGGAGCACGGACAGAAAAACAAAGTACAGAGACCTTTTCCCTCCGCACTTTGGAAAAATTGAGAAAAAGAATGCCAAGATAAAGGGTACCGGGGTTTGTAACAGGAGCATTAACCACCAGTTTTTCCCAAGTAAAGCTCAATTGGTCCCCACTATACGGGGGGGCAAGCGTACCCCGGTATTTTAATTGTACGAAAGGGAAAGGGTGGGGGTTCTCACACTTCCGCTTCCACACTCTGCTTCAGCCGGGCAGTTTTTTGTTGTGGTCTTTAGGGCATTTTTAAAACCCGGTGTTAATAGATGCGGAACCCCGCCCGGGCCCTTTTTCCGCACCCACTGGGAAAAACCCGGGCCCCGGGTCAAAGCTGTGGCCCAGGACAGGTATTTGTCAATGGGCCAGTTCAAAAAAAAAAAGGTGGTTTTAAGAAATCCTTTTTCCGGACTTTTTAAATGTGGGGGTCATGCAGGTTTGGGGCTCAAGCTGTGGCCCCGGACAGGGATTGTCAATGTCCGGGTTAAACTTTAAAAAGGTGGTTTAAAAAACTCCTTTTTCCGGCACTTTTTAAAAAAGTGGGGGTCAAGCAGGTTTGGGTCATTTCTGTGGCCCAGGGGCAGGGATTGTTTAATTTTCCAGTTTTTAATTAAAAAGGGGGGTTTTAAAGACTCCTTTTTTCCCGGGACTTTTTTAAAAGTGGGGGGCATGCAGGGTTTTGGGGGTCATGCTGTGGCCCAGGACAGGTATAGTCAATGTTTCCCGTTCAACTAAAAAAGGGGGTTGAAATTCCCTTTTTTCCCGGGACTTTTTAAATGTGGGGGTTTATGCGGTTTTGGGGGTCATGCCCGGGGCCCAGGAAAGGTTTAGTCAATGTCCAGTTAAACTAAAATTGGTGGTTGAAAGGCCCCTTTTTTCCGGCACTTTTTAAATGTGGGGGTCATGCAGGTTTGGGGCTCATACTGTGGCCCAGGACAGGTATAGTCAATGTCCAGTTCAACTAAATGGTGGTTAAAAGACCCCTTTTTTCCGGCACTTTTTAAAGGGGGGTCATGCGGGTTTTGGGGGTTTCATGCTGCGTTCCAGGACAGGGATATTCAAGGGTCCAGTTAAAGAAACCATGATGGTTCAAATCATACTGCCTTCTGGCACTTTTTAAATTTTGTGGGTGATGCAGGTTTAAGGGTCAGGCTGTGGTACAAGACAGGGATAGTAAATGGTCTGTGACTTTTTTTCTGTGACTTTTATAACCTAAGTGTGTTGCCTAAGATGTAGCATGTATCCATTTGACTGTTGTGGATGTTAATTTCAGCTTCTCCAGCCTTGTTTGGGTGTAATAATGAAGGATTTGGGTTGCTCTCCATAGACTTTAATGGTCATCGCTCATAATCGATGCTCACTATTGAAAAACCTTATCGATAGCGGCTGACTATCGACCATCGATCGATCTCGATAGCCAACGCAATCGCTCAACACTAGCAATGACCAGTAACTTAAAGGGGTTATTCGGGATTTTAAAGATTTCATAGAACACTTTAAACAGCATTTATATTGAAAAGTAAAGATATTCCACTACCTTTATGTGCTTCTTTTCTTTTGCCTTCTTATACATCTATCATAAGATCCACTTTTTACAGTGAAACTTCCTGCTTCAGGGAGTATCAGTAGTTCTCCAGCATCTCTTTGATACAAGTCCCAGACTGCATTGGAATCTAGAATTTCCCACCACAGTTATCCCTGCTAGACATTATGCTGACATTAGTGTTATCACTGCAGCTCTGTACTTGTTGTCATGATAATGATAATAGTTTGGACTCATAAGTCACTTTGTAACTGTACAGAGCTGCAGTCATCATTTTCATGACATTAGTACACAACTTCCTAGCTCTGAACAGCCGTCCTCTGCTCTCATTACTGTTAGTAAGTTCAGCCAGTAGGACTCAAAGATAAACAGCTCCCCATCCCCTGTAATTACTGTAATGTAATTACTACTATTCACTTGCAAACTACAGGCTAGAAAGAGTAGATGCATCCAGATTGTTCTATGCTCAGGTCATGCCCACTACAAAGGAGTGTTCCTGTGCTGAGCCTGGCTTCAAAACACACCCACATCCACATAAGTCTAAACTATTTATTACCCACAAGGTGAACCCTGAGAAAAAAAATACCCAGTACTCAAATGATGTTTTCTGTTTACCTCACCTCCCCCAAAAAATGGAATACAGTTATAAAAAAGTTTTATGTACCCCAAAAGTAGTACCAATAAAATTATAGCTTATCCTCCAAAATCAAGGTCCATAGATGGAAATAAATAATTATGGCTCTAAGAAAAGGTAGTAAAATGCAACAAATTATCTAACTTTGATTTTGTCTAAGTTGTAAGCTGAAGTCCATAAAAACGAAATCCCCCAAAAAATGATAGAATAGCATTTTTGTTTCTGATTAACCCCACACAAAACGTTAACATTTCTCACAAGGAAAAGAAAAGTGAATGACTCCACGTCAACTGTAGTCACTTAAAATGTTTGCAATGCCTGCGCGCAACTGGTATCTACCATTATATGTCACTATATGGCGGTGATAACAGTCTTTGTATAATTGTGTTTATTGAGTAACAGTATGGCAGTAATATTCAGTCAGTATGTGGTGGTGATATGAGGTCATGGTGTGGTGGTTATTTGTTCCTCGTATAGTGGTATTTTGGTAATATTGGCCTTGGTATACTGGTTTGGTCAATGATAATGTGGTCATAGTATTTGCTCCTTGTCGCTCCTAGATATTTGTATATTATATATGGTTGTTTTATGAGCTGCAAGGGGAAAGGGGTAGAGGAGGTATGGACTGGTGGGCAGTGGCTAAAAGGACAGTGATCAAAAAAGATAAGGAGTAGAATGCGTGTCCAGAGACAAGCTGTTGGTACTGGATATATATTAAAAGGTACCTATTTCTGCAACATTTAGGCTTGGTTCACATCTTGATTCAGAACCTCCTGCATAGAGGTGAAAACAGATGCCTAGGGATCCGTTTCACAATGAACAAGTAAGACGCCGAAAGGACCCCTGAAAAATAACAGTGTGTCCATCAGGACTCCACTGTGGTGTTCGTAGTTTAGATGGAAAAAGTAGTGCAACTAAAGTGTTAAAATTTACATTTAAATTGTAAAAATTAATGACATGCTGCTACGATAGAGTAAATAGTGGAATCCCAGCCGTTGACAGTTTTCTGACATAGCTATACTCTTGAGCAATCGAGATCACAACAATATGCGATCAATGGGGAGGATTTATCAATAGTGTCTAACTGTAATACAGTTTGAAGTTAGAGTAGACAATCTTACAATGTGCCACATTTAGCATAGTGTTACTAAATCTGGTGCAGGTTAAAACTGTCCAATCAAACTTTGTACCACTTTCAAAAAGGCTACTTTTATGACACTAAGTACGGCAAAATTTTGGCGCATTTTTGAAATAAATGTGGTGTGAAACATGAGCAACATTATTTTTGGCGCAAATTGTACCAGAATTCTGACAAAACTGCCTTGATAAACGTGCCCCTATGTGTTTCACCAGAGTACTCCATTAACAATTTTGTTAAATCAAAAGCCACAGTCCATATGTCCTATTAGGTCATACAGGCATCATAGAGTGGAGAGTCTGGTGAACCTGAGCCATTTATGTATTATATGGATGTCACTGCAGGGAAAAAGTCTGGCAGGCTGCAGCTTCCTCTGGGAAACCAGTTTTCTGCTGAGGGATCTCCAAGGTCTTGGCAACTTCCGCATGAAAAGGGTTTTCTATGAAGAGAAAATCCAATTAACCACATAAAATGGCAGCAGGGGGGCGTGACCTTGAGTAGGCCCAACTTAGGTTTTGACAGAAGGTAAATTGTGTATCTGCCTTATTTCTTTCTCTGTGAGGTTTCTATAGGTGTTTGATTCTTACAATGTAGTACTCTGATATATAGTTAGATAGAACACCTACATAGGAGATCTGACAGACCAATTTGAAGTCATTGGGAGTGGAAAGGGACAGATCATTACTTGCTTCTAACTCTTGTTTCTGCTCTACTCTTACAAGATAACAGAGAAGCACTTGCCATTAATATCGATGTTCCAGAGAGACTGGTCGCAGGCTCTGAACATGCACACATCATCGTTCAGGGTGAGTAATCTTCAGCAAGAAAAATCTTACATTATAAGAGAAAATATAATACTACAGTATATGCTGTTCTACATTTTAATAACATGTTTTTCCAGGTGACCTCATAGCCAATATTGTTATTAACTTGGACGATCTCATCTTTTTGCCTGATGGATGTGGAGAACAGAATATAGCAAAGTTTTCTAGATACATTTACACAATGGACTATCTTGAGAGCATAAAAGAACTTACGCCCGAAATGAAAGCCAAGGCTATAGAATCAATGATTAAAGGTGAGAGATATGATTGAAGTGTGATATTGTGTAATTATTATAATTGTCATTCCTCCGTTAATTCTCCTGAATGAAAATGAAATTGTCAATTGAGTGTTACTACTTCCTTTTTCAGTGAGATGTGTCCCGATACACCCATAAAATGTACAATCAGTATCAGTCTGTGTACAATGGACAAGGCATTAAAAACCCCATTTAGCAATTTATTTGTATATTTGGAGGAAAAATAAAGGGGGAAAACAAAATGCTCTAACATTATTCAATCAATCTGGAAAGACTCACATGTTGTAGGATCATCTGATTTACAAGTGCTGGAAGCCCTACATGTCAATTTTTAATTGAAAATTTCCATGAGGAACTGCATAAGGAAGAGGTCTGATAAAAGATGCTCCAGAATTATTATTTAGGTGGAGTGAGACAGTGACAGGCAGAGTAATTTAAGGCAGGTATGTTTCCCTTAGAATGTTTTCGTATGTGGCTTCTGCTCCAGGGAGTATTGGAGCAGATACATGTCACTGAGGTGCCTGGCATCGCTGAAGGACGTTGGCAGTTTTTATATGTCAGTAACCATTAGCATAACTGCTCCAAGCAGCAAATCCGGGCTAGCTTTTTCTTGGGTAGCCAAAAGGATGGGTTGGAGGCCACTCCCATGTTCCAGGTGAGGCTGGTGTCAGGCTTCATAAAGACTGGACCTGCAGGCCCATGGGTAGGTTCTGGTGGAACTCTGCTGCTAACAGGAAACCCACAATTTGAATAACAGTGGGGCAGATTTATCAAGGCAGTTGCCCTAGAATTCTGGCTCCATTTGCACCAAAAACCAGCTTTTCGCCACATTTACTATGTGTTTTAGACAGTTTCAGATGCTTCTGCGCCTCGTCTGACAAATGGAATGTAGCCTTGTAAAAGGGGTGTGGTTTCTCGTGAAATGGGCGTGGCTTAAATGTGACCAAAAATGCGCCCAAATTTTGTCGCAGTTTCTGGTGTGAAAGTAAGACAACGTATAGGTGGTACAAAGTTAGACTAGACAGTTCTAACCTGCACCAGATGTATCATCACTATAAGACTGTAAGACTTTCTAGTCTAACTTTACACTAAAAGTAGTGTCTAAAAGTAAGACACTATTGATAAATCTGCCCCAGTGTCTAGATGGTGCTCAGCCGAGTAGGCTTTTGTCTTCTGTTAAGCCTGAACGTAAGGCCTTTTGTTTTGTTGCAATTTCTTAATAAACCCAGGCATTGTCTAGAGTTTGGATTTTATCCTTTGTGTCACTGTGTCTGTCTGTGGCAGTCCAGTTTGCCTATCTAATCCTGACGCTAATCCCCACAGTGAAATAGAAGTATTTTTTTCATAATAGTCATTTCAAGAGTGTTAACATCTCCTCTTTGGGCACATTTGTATACTAAGTTGTCATACATGAAACTGTCTTTGATTTGTTTTTTATTTGACCAATGTATTTTCTTTTAATCACATTGTTTTTATTGAAATGAGTTTCATACATAAAAATGAAAAACATTCTCAAAGTCAAAGTACAGTATGCATAATACAGAGATTATATATAGAAAAAAGTCCATAAACCCTCCCTAACACCCAACCATCCCTATGGAGCGAGTTTATAACTGGTCAGAAATGGGAACAAAAAAGATATAAACCAATGGAAGAAAAGAGATCTTAAAACCATTCTGTCTGGTGCTTTATGCTACCCTATCTGAGAGTAGCATGTAATAGACGCTTAGCTCTGTGATATATAATCTGTTGGTTTCTAAGAAACTGAGAAAATACCCATAGAACTCCTTAAGAGATAGTACACATCCTGCTTAGCCCGCCCACTTACAGTGATTGACAGCTTTCCCTGCATGAGATTGTACAGAACAAACTGTCAATCACTGTATGTGAGCAGGTTAAGTTCTCACATTCTGTTAGTTTTTCATCTGCTTTTTACTTAGAACTCCTGCTTCAGATCATATATCTTATCATAATCATATATTGCAGAGCTCAGCTTCTCTCCCTTTATCACATCCTGCACCATAAACCACCTGACAGATTCCCTTTAATGTGGCTCAGAGAGTACACAATTTCTAAATAAGATAGCCAAAGGCAAACCCAGAGTTGATATATCTTCAGATTTAAGAAACACATTCCTTTTCCTATATACATCCTTTTCTAGAGGTATAATACTGTTTATTGATACAACCTTTGACAGTTAGGAAAGCAGGTTGGATCTAGTGAAAAGCAAGTCATTTTGGAACCTAAAAAAGTATAGGGGAGCTACCAAATCACAGTGGTCATGCCGGGCCCTTAGCAGTGACATCACGCTTATTGCATTAAGTGACTGCAAGCTTATTACTGGCCTCATCGGTCTTTGCTCTCATGTATGGCACATGACCACTGAAGCCAGTAATTGGCTCACAGCAATTACTGTTATGTTATATAATCCATACATTCAACAGCGCAAACAACAAAAAATGTTTTTATATGTATTTATTGATGTGAGGAGGGGCATATAAAAAGAGGTATAGCCTTTTTATGTCCACTTATCCTAGTTACAGGGTCTCTCACACTATTGCAAGCCTGGCTGGAAGGCCTGGCTAACCTGGGATCTGACCTGGCTAATTAAGTACATCTTCTCAACCAGCTACAAGCTTCTTCTGCTGCACCCTTGTGGTAGTCCCAATTCCACAGCCAGCCAGCCGAAAATGCTTCTTCTGGACTGTTTTCTGGGGGACTGTAAAGAGTTCAACACTTTTTGGGAGTTGTGTCGGCTGTATTTCTGGGTTAAGCCACTTGCCTCTGAGACCTAAATGGTGGGGGTAGTGGTCTCCCTTTAAAAGGGAGATCCTCAGGAATTTGGCCTTCAAGCTCCAGAGTGGATTTCTTTGTACCATTTTTGTTTGTCTCTGGGGCTCATATATTCTGAGCTAGACCACACATCACTTGCAGAAACTCAGCTCTTGTCAATAAGACAAGGAAAAAGTTTGTCTGAAGAATACTACTAAGATCTGCTAGAGGCGTGTGATGGTTGGTAGATGTGACACATAGTTAAAAGCACTGTTCATAAAGTGGATACTGTATCTGACGCCATCAAAGATGTCTGGGTCAGTCACCCTAACCCCAGTACCTTACAGCAAACCATAGCTCTCGCAGTCCGCATTGACCACAGACTCTGGGAAAGAAGTGTTAGAACCCTACCACCCATCCTTTTTCTTCCTCCCCTAGAACATCTGTCTCTTTCTCTTTCACTCTGGGAGAAGAACCTATGCAGCTCAAAGCCATGAATGCTAAAACTAGGAGGAAGTATCACATGAAATATGCCATGTGTCTGTACTATAGCAGTTCCGGTCATTTTATTTGGAATTGCGCCACCAAAACCCAGGTCCCACGAGAGAACTCCAGTGCCTGAATGGTAGCTGGTAATCGGCTTGCGATAGTCTTTTTATGTTTGAGCTAACATTTCTTAACTGTTGCTTGGATCGCTAAACTCTATGCCCACCTTATTGACCTCCGTTCTTGCCTGCCATGTCCGTACCTTTTTGCTAGCTCTGGTTTTGACCCATATCTGCTGACAATTCTTTTTTTTCTTTGTCCGTCTTGTTTTGTCCAGTAGTTCACCTTACCGGTCCAGTTGTCACCAACCGCTTAGGGTTGGGATTGCAAGTAGACAGAGTCAATTTTGAGAGGGCCTAGTGCTAGGATTAAGGGTATGTTCATAAGGCTTATTTTTCCTGTATATTTGTGCGCGGATTTTGCCGCGTATTGCTTCTTTATATGCGGCAAAATGCATGCCACAATTACGGTAATTCATAGCTCTCATAGAGATCTTATCATACGCCTGGGGAGAGAAGTGACATATCAATTGTTTGCACCGCTGATAATGCATGTGGATGGGGCCAGCGCATTGCAGCGCGTACAGTACGTGCCCCAATATGCCGGATAGATGGAAAGAAAGACTGTTAGGGTATGTTCACACGTACCCTAACAGTCTTACTTTCCATCTATCCTGGTTCCATGGCCCCTCACAGGTCCTTTATGCTTACTGCAGAAAATAGTGGTTCCTTGCTCCACCATAGTTTTCAACTTTCCTATGGACACAGATACAATTGGAAGCAGAGCTGCTGCCAGTGGAGTCAATGCAGATGCACCATTTTCCCTATAGTTAAAATGGCCCTACCTGTGACAGATGTCCTTTGAGCAGCTGCTCTGCCTTCTCCCAATTAAATGGATTTTCCCATCTGCCTGCTTTGACCTATATCTCTTCACAGCCTCTTCAGCTGCCTTCTTCATGTGCAGGTTGTACAGTAGTTCTACAGCAGTGACTAAAGTTTGAGCTACGCTGGCTCCTATTCCTAGCTTTAGCTGTGAGGGACATTGATGATGGAGGAATTTTGAAAAAATCCACTGTCTGATAGGATGTCTGTTATAAATGTTATAAATTTGAGCTAGCAATATGGTGATTGTTCTGCATTCACACTTTTATATGTGTATTTACACATAAAGATAATGGTGTCAGGGCTTCATTCTGAAGCCCTGACAGCCCAACACAAGACTGATAAGACACTGATTAGACACAGCAGAGAGTGACATCAGCAGTCCAGCCACTGCTGATCTGGTCAGTAACTTAGGAATCGTTCTGTGAACAAGCATGATATAAAATTGCTGTATCTTTGAGATTAAGGCCATGTTCACACGGCTTAAAATGGGACGTATTTCAGTCCGTAATTACGCGCCGTAGTGTGTGAATTACGGGCTGAAAACGTCCCAGTCATTACGGTAATCCTCAGTTCTCATAGAGAACTATGGATTATGTCTCCTCTCCCTGCTCAGTGAATACGTCGGGTGGGGAGATAAGTCACATGTGACTTACCAGCGGCGTATACGCGCCACTGGTAATGAATGTCTAGGGGCCGGCGAGGTGCCAGCCTCCCGCTCCCGCCCCATTCACATGGCGTAATTGCGGGGCGTAATTACACCCCGCAAATAAGCCGTGTGAACATAGCCTAAGCAAAATCAAAACACCACTTGGTAAAAATGTTTATCTACCCTTTCCTACAACTTTAAAGCTAACCAATAAGATAGGAATACCCCTTTAAATTTAGCACTATTTTGGAGTTCCTCAGTCAGCAAATTAACTTTACATTTATGTTTATTAATTTATTGGTAATATGTATAGCAACCAGTATCAAAGTAATATTGTATAAAGAGCAGAGAAGACACACATACAGTTACAGTAACAAAAGTTAGTACACCCCTCACATTTTTGTTAATATTTCATTACATCTTTTTATGGGTCAATATAACCCCTAAGTATACTGGTGTCATGTGACTGACTAGTGTTACATGGTCTCAGTTGTGAATGTGGAGCAGGTGTGTTTAATTTGGTGTTATCGCTCTCACACTCTCTCATACTGGTCACTGGAAGTTCAACATGGCAACTCATGGAAATTGCTGTGCCTTTCTGCATTCAAAAACGCACCAAAAACGCTCCGTGTGAAAGCACCCTTATACTGAGAATAAACTACATACAGATGGACTCTATTTACTAATTAGGTGGCTTCTAGAGGTATTTGGTCACACTGGATTTAATTTAGGGGTATCAAAGTACAGGGGGCTGAATACATCTGCACACCACACTTTTCAGTATTTTAATTTGCAAAAATTTGAAAAAGCATGTCTGATTTTCTTTACTCTTCACAAATACTTGCTATTTTGTGTTGGGCTATCAAATAAAATATCAATAGGATACATTTAAGTTTGTGGCTGTAATATTAAAAAATGAGGAACAGTTCAAGAGGTATGAATACTTTTGCAACCCATTGTATATTGGGTGATCTACCAATTTCAGAAAGGTGAAGGTTGCACCTATGGATGCCACTCGGCTGTACTCTGAACTCCGACTGAAATGAATAGAAAAAGATCGCACAAGCACAGACACTTCTCCATTCAAAATGGGGAGTTTCGGGGTCACATTCTGGAGATAGGCGTGTATCCCAGAGATGCTACCCGCATTCTTTGACATTTTTTTGTCAATATATCAGTGTTTGACATGGCAAAACCCCTTTCATGAGCTAATTTTTGGTGCCAATTTTTAGATTTTTAGAGATGATAGGCAGATCATCCGCCACAGAACTAAGCCTCTTTTCTGCTACTCTTAGCTTCTCTTTGATTTTATGCATGAGATATGTCCTCTTTAAGACTATGCTCACAGGGCTTAAAATTGGACGTATTTCAGTCCGTAATTATGTGCCGGAGTGTGCAAATTACGGCTGGAATATGTCCCAGTCATTACAGTAATCCACAGTTCTCATAGAGAACTATGGATTACGTCTCCTCTCGCTGCTCGGCGAATCCACCGCGGGGGGAGATAAGTGATATGTCATTTACTAGAGGCGTATACGCGCCACTGGTAATGCAAGTCTATGGTCCGGCGAGGTGCCGGCCTCCAGCTCCCGCCCTGCCCCTGTCCACACGGCGTAATTGCGGGGCGTATTTACGCCCTGCAAATAAGCCGTGTGAACATAGCCTAAGGCCTCTCATGTGAATATTTAAGGTAGCCAGAGCAGCATTATAGGCTGAAAGTGTAGAAAATAAGTCACTTAGAATACGCGAATCCCCTATCAAAACTTCCTCCCACATAGACCTGCAGCACATACCTCCAGTCCTCTATCCCCAGGCATGGGAGAAAGCTTCCTATGCAGGCACTCAGTGATGGCCAGCACCCCTTTCCTCTACTATCTGTTCTTACCCTCTGGCTTACCACGGCTCCTATGAAAGCAGTAGGGATTAATGAGCGGAGCGAGCAAAGAACTCCAGGTTTGCAACTGTCTCTAAAGGCTACTCCTTAGCCTTTACTCCTATGAGCAGTGGGGTCATGTTGGAGATGCCGTCGTCTAAAATTGCCGGGTCTTTAGACTTTTTTTCTTGGCATAAGAGTGGGAATCACAGCAGCAATGAAGCGTCCAGTGCCCTGAATGTCTTGAAACTTGTGGGTAGGAAGAGGAGGTTTTTCAAGATTAATAGTGGAAGCTCAGCATGGTACATTTTCCTCAAAATGTGTCCAGGCCACGCCCCAAACAATTTGGGTCACATGTATGAAAATTGTCTAGGTCTAAGACTTTCTTTCAATCAGGGCTCTCTTTTCATTTCATATAGTGCTCTGAAAAAAAAATGAAAGGGGAGCTTTGATTGGCTGCTATGGGCTTAGACCTAGACATTTTTCATACATGTCCCCCTTTATTTCTACAGAATTTTTATTGAGAAAGTTTTTAAACATATAACATTTTTGTATAACTGTTATCATTTTTAATTTCAGGTTACCAAACACAGCTCACATTTGGGAAAGAAAATGGAGCCTATGTATTTTTTTCAGATGACTCAGAAAATATATGGTATGTATAAAAATGCAAATAAATAAAGTTTCTGGTATGCTTACATAACTGTATAATGCATAATAGTGAAATTCATTATTCCATATGTAACTCTTTTAGTTTGGTGCTTCGAGCTCATCAATAAGAATAGGGTTTTAATATAATCAATATATGTATCAAACAAATTTGAGTACACCCCTCACATTTTTGTAACGATTGTATTATATGTTTTTTATTGGACAACACTGAAGATATGACACTTTAATACAATGTAAAGTAATCCGTATACAGCATATATAACTGTAAATTTTGGTGTACCCTCAAAATAACTCAACACACAGCCATCAACGTCTAAACCACTGGCAACAATAGTGAGTACATCCCTAAGTGACAATGTACAGATTGTGCCCAAAGTGTCAATATTTTGTGTGGCCACCATTATTTTCTGGGCATGAAATTCACTAGAGATTCACAGGTTGCCACTGGAATCCTCTTAGAGATCTTGCATTTTTCCACACTTCCATTTGAGGATGCCCCACAGATGCTCAATAGGGTCTAGGTCTGGAGTCATGCTTGGTCAGCCCATAACTTTTACCCTCATTTTCTTTAGCAAGGCAGAGATTATTTTGGAGATGTTATTGGAGTCGTCATCATGTTGGAATACTGCCCTGCGGCCCAGTTTCCAAAAGGAGAGGATCATGCTTTGCTTCACACTACATGTTGGAATTCATGGTTCCCTCCATAAACTGTAGCTCCCCACAGATGGCAGCACTCATGAAGCCCCAAACCATGACACTCAGATCACCATTCTTGACTGTAGGCAAGACACACTTGTCTTTGTACTACTCAACTGGTTGCCGCCACACATGCTTGACGCCATCTAAACCAAATAAGTTTATCTTGTTCTCATCGGATTAGTTCCAGTACTCCATGTCCTAACTCTGCTTGTCTTCAGCAAACTGCTTGAGGGCTTTCTTGTGCATCATCTTTAGAAGAGGCTTCCTTTGGGTCGACAGTCATGCAGACCAGTTTCATGCATTGTATTGGGTATGGTCTGAGCACTGACAGGCAGACCCCCCCCCCCCCCTCCACCTTTTTAAACTCCGCAGTAATGCTGACCAATTCCTATGTCTTTTCTGAAACACAATCTCTGGATATGACATTGAGCATATGTGTTCGCCTTCTTCGGTTGACCATGGCGAGGTCTGTTCTGTCTAGTTAAACCGCTGTTGGTCTTGGGCACTGGACTGCAGCTCAGTTTTAGGATTTGGCAATCATCTTATAGCCTAGACCATCTTTGTGTAGAACAAAAAATATTTTTTCATGTCCTCAGACTTTTTTGCCATGAGGTGCCATGATGAACTTACAGTGACCAGTATAAGAGCGAGTGAGAGCGATATCCCCAAATTGAATGCACCTACTCCCCATTCACACTAGAGAATTTGTAACTAATGAATCAAATAACACAACAATTAATAATTATTATTATTATTAATAATTGTTTTAATTAATAATAAAACAATTTAGATAATTAAAAGGTGCTTGCTGTTAACATGGGCAGTTATCTTGTGGTATATGATATACAGTAAAAAACACAACACCATAAATAATTTTTTTTTTTTTTAAGTATACATATTTGGCATCACCATGTGCATATCAACCTTTGCTGTAAACCGTTTATTTGATGAGAACCTGTCACATAGATTATGAGCCACTTGCTGAGGACAGCACAAGCTAGTGTCATACATGCTGTTTCCAGCGCTGTGTCCCTTATTCTGTAAGGTGCTGTAGTTCTAGAGTATTTAGTGCTCAAATCTGCAGTTTTCAGCCAGAAAAGAGTCATGAAAAGATTCAGTTTAATTCATGTCCCACCTGTGGCTAGCCCCGACAACCTCACAACTGCTAAACCTATTTCTTTGAATAGGTAGAAACATGTGAACTGTCATGTGGGTGGGGCTAGCCTTGGGTGGGTGGGGCTAACACCTGCTCATGAATAAGCTGAACTCTTTTATGGTGAAAAACTGCCAGATTTGAGCAGTAAATGCTCTAAAACTATAGCACCTTACAGACAGACCTTGTGTTTTAACTAGTTTGTGTTGTCCTCAGCAAGGGGGTATAATCTATGTGACAGGTTCTCTTTAATCCCTTCAAGGAATGCTGATACAAAATTAAATAAAAAACAATGCTGAGATAAAAATTTTTGTTCATCCTGCTGCGCAAAAAGTGAAACAAAAAGCAACCGAAAAGTCGCATGAAACCCAGAATGGTGCCAATGAAAAAAACAATCCTGCAAAAAAAGCCATTGGTTTGTCAGCATACAAATAAAAAAGTATTGGCTATCAGACTTTAACGATGGAGAACATTGTTATCTTTTTTTCCTGTAACATTACTACAACATTAAAAAAAACTATATAAATTGGCTATGTCTGTAATCGTATTTATGCCCCACAGTGAGCGCTGACAAAAAAAAACACTGCAAGAATTTTTTTATACACTTTGCCCCCAAAATTTTGTAATAAAATGTTCTTAGAAGACTGAGATGAAAAAAAAGATAGAAAAAATAGGTAAACAGCTGTGTCATTAAGGGTTTATACTACATTACCACATATACCTTATTTTTCAGACTATAACATGCATTTTTCCCCCCCAATTTTGGGAGGAAAATGTGGATGCTTCTTATAGTCTGAATTCAGCAAGAGGCAGGAGTTGGACAATGCTGGGGGACCTGGGCTGGGAGGAAGTGGTGTTTCACAGAGACCAGCAGCAAGGGAGGCTGGAGCGGAGTCTCTGGAATCCAGCGGCGAGGTTTAATTAACCGCATCACGCATTTGGACATTCCTGAACATATAGAGCGGGCTCACGCGCTGAACACACTCAATACACGGCGGGCAGTGGCTGTTCATTACAGCCGGCAACCACCGCTAATAAAAGGCAATGCCCATGACTCTACCTCTTGGTTTTTGCCTCTTCCTCTCTGCCTTTTCTGCCTCTCCCAAGCATGTATATGCAGTTTAAATGAAACTCCAGGGACAAAATGTATGAACAGGGTTGTGCCAGATTTCTGGCGAGCTTTGACCTTAAAAACCTGCTGTAGCCCTGTTTCATAGTGTTATGAACAGTCAAGCATCCAAACTTGGAGCATTCTGCACCTGGACCGACATTTCTGAATGCACCAATGTGGGGGCACGTGCTGCGACAGAGTCATAGAATGCGGCAAAAATGCACCAAAGTTTGGCGCAAAACTGCTGTATAAATCCATACCAGTTTCAAAGTTGCAGGGCTGAGACTACTTTAGGCATATAACGGGACACATTTATAAAGTGCTGAGAGACACTTTCATACATACTGTCAAAGTTTACACTATTAAAAACAGAGGTAGAACTGGCGAGTTGGTGCCAGGTTTATATATGTTCCCCCAGATTTGCCATGCTCAGAGGCACACCAGAGGTTTCCCCTGTGAGCTAGTCCGGGCCTGGTTATGTCTATTATTGCAGATCAGCTCCATTGCAGTGCAAAGACCCAAGCTGCATGTCCACACACAGCATGTGGACAGGAGTGATACAGTATTGGGTATGAAGCAGCCATGTTTTTCTAATCCTGTACCTCCCTTTTAAATGGTTTATGTTCTTATTGCAGGATCACAGGATTGACAATCAAGGTCTTCAGTGCTGCTCAGAAGTACATCCACATAGATGAGAACCACATTCAACAGCCCATAGAATGGCTGCAAAGCATACAGCTGCCTAATGGTTGCTTCAGAAATGTGGGAGATTTTTACAACAATGAAATAGAGGTGAATATAGATTTCACATAGATGTAATAATTGTTTTTGCAGCGTGAACATAGAAAAATTGTTGTTTTGTATTTTTTTTTACACTATTCACATTTCACACTAAATAACCTGTTAGATTAATTCTACAGGTTATTGCGCTTGTGCAGATAACTAATATGTGTATTTTTTGTGGGTGTGTAATGTATGCAAAAAATTTTTATTAAATATTTATTTTTATTTTTTTATTTGTTTTATTTATATTTTTCTACTTTTTACATTTTTTTTTTACTTTTTCTTTAATCCCATTAAAGGACGACTATTTACCACTTTTTTTTTTACACTTATCAATGTATTAGCATTTTCACATATGCTTATACATTACAATCTGTGTCATACTGACACAGGCAGCAGTCAGGGCAGCACACAGTGGGCCCTGACTGCAGGCTTGCTACACAGATAGCCCTATGGCTACTATAGGTCCCAAAGGCTGACTGTACAGATATTCCATAGGCTCCATCTGGTCACCGGGAGTCCCAATCACCCGATGGAGCAGAGGAATGCATGTGGCAATCAAAGGGTTAAGCGATGGGAGGTTTCCTCCACTTCACAGCGTTACACCTCCCCTTCCACTTTGTGTATGTTATTTAAACCAGGTTTTGTGATGTGTAGAGCTAGACCTGGAATAAGGCTATTTTGCCAAAACGCATTGGTTGCTTGTTTGTTTTTGCTCCATTGCATACGTGTCCACATACTGTTTTTAAAGAGGATGGAATAAAACTTTGTTTTTTACTGGAACATAGGCAGCTCATGCAATTACAGAGTGCTAGATGTTATTTTTGAATTGTCCCCTGTGAAAAGACGATGGATGGTCGTTAAGGGATTAAAACATCATTTTTCCAGCGCTTGTATCAAAGATCAAAATAGAAAAAGATGTTTTCTCCTAAATTTTACTTCACAAGTGGAATGGAATGCAAAATCTACAGTTTACTGAATATAGTGGCACTAGAGTACAATTAAACAGAACGTGTAATGACTGTACAGGGCACAAAGGTTTCCTGGACATAACACTATGGGGCAGATTTATCAAAGCAGTTGCGCCAGAATTCTGGCTAGATTTGCACCAGAAACCAGCTTTTCGCCACATTTACTATGTGTTTTCGACAGTTTCAGACGCTTCTGCGTCTTGTCCGATGAAAGGGGCGTGGCCTCATAAAAGGGGGCATGGTTTAGCTGAGAAAGGGGCGTGGCTTAAGTGTGACCAAAAAACGCGCCCAGATTTTACAACAGTTAGACTAGACAGTTCTAACCTGCACCAGATTTGTCAACACTATGATAAATATGGCGCATTATAAAACTGTCTAGTCTAACTTTACACTGTCTAAAAGTAAGACACTTTTGATAAATCTGCCCCTATCACTTTTCCACTGTAACCCAGTTCTAATTAGAGTTTACTTTTTGGGAAGACACTATAGGTCATCCAGTAATTCCAGACAGAAATTCAATTTACCCCTTTTTGCTGCAGCCTATTTGGCCTTAGTGATGCAGTAAGAATCTCAACATTTTTTTGTTGCTGTAAATGTATGCCCTTTTTATTTATTTATTTTTTGCTGAACAAGTACAGGCAGTCCCCATGTTGGAACAGAATAGGGACTGTGGGTTTGTTAAGTTGAATTTGTACATAAGTCGGAACAGGTACATTTATTAAATGTAACTCCAGCAAAACATTTTTTTTGTTTTGGATGGTGCGTGGAAGAGTTATCACCCTTTTAACATTTGTTTTGCTGTCTGTACCTCTTCTTAGAAGATTCAACCTCACTTTCTGTCTGTCATGTGCTGCTGTGGCATGCTGTTACTTGTAGTTTCACAGATTCTCACTGCTGTGGAACTTGGAACTACAAGTGCCAGCATCCCACAAGAGCACATGGTAAACACCTGTACTAATCAGAAGTCATACAATTAGTACATGTGGTGTGACACGCTGGCATTTGTAGTTTCAAAACTACAATTGCCAGCATGCCACACATGTACCAACAGTATGGGTGCTGATACAGTACAGTACTGTATTTTACATTGGAGGTGGTCAAGGAGGGATGGAGTGGTACTGGGAGAAATAAGAACAGACCAATCTGCCAAGCTGCGGCTGACAACAAAAGACAAAGCAATGTGAGGGAAAGTTGGTGTGCCGGCCTGAAGACGGAGGTTGTTGTGCTGTGTTGGCCGGAAGTAGAGGTGGGCAGAGGAAGACTTGTAATGTTCCAACGTTGTTATGGGGAGTGTGTGATGTCAGCACACGGAGCAATGCGCCATAAGTCTCTGTTTGTAACTAGGAGACAGATGTAAGTTGGGACATTGTCAGCCAGGAACTGCCTATACTTTTAGTGGCATCATAACTTTTACTTACCTTTACTCATTTTTGGGGGACTAAGAAAAAACAGTAATTTTGCAACTTTATGAGTTTTGATTTCATAGTGTTAAAAGGACACCCATATTAGAAGAGAGTGTTTTTGTTAACACCAATATTCTTGGAAACATTTTTTCTTAAATTTTTGGAAGTATGTTATTTTTTATTTCAGTAGTGCAATTAGAAATTACATATAAAATCTTGTCCTTTTCTAGCTGTAATTAGTATAAACATAAAACTCCTAAATGGTAGGACAGACTAATCTCTACATCTCTATGTAGTCTCAATGCAAATAGTAAGTAATGACATAATAATCGCTTTATTTTTCTCTGTTCAGGAATAAATAAGAATAGACTAGACCGACAGGGCAATAAAATAATTGATACATGAAAGGATAATGGGTTAATCTTTTCTTGCACTGGGAAGGGGTTTTCTTCACAATTATCAGGTCCTGCTGATAACACTTAACACCTCCCAAGCCATAGCTTGCCTGGAAGGAGAACTGTCAAGTGATCCTCCCACTACTATGCTATCAAAGCTCACAGAGGAGAAGTCACAGAGGCAAACCAAGAAGTCATGTACAAAGGGGAACTTAATATAAAAAAAAAAAAATCACCCAATTTAAAAAAAAAAAATGTTTTGCCAATGTTTCATTGTGTAAAATTTGATGCAGTTTTTGCTTTTAATCAAAATTAAAAATCAAAATGAACTCTCATTTTTTTAATAAGAAGGTTTTTTTAATTTCATATGCAAAATAATAATTTTTAGGTGAATCTTTTGTTTTTGTACTTTTTCTTTTTTATTTTTACTTTTAAACAACAAAAACACTTAAAAACAAAACAAAAAAATGGAACTCTCAGGATCTTTTTTCAGAATAAGTTTATGTGTTTTTTTTTACAGGTTTCACTATGCAGTTTAAATAGCAAGACAATTTTGTAGGTAAAATCATTACAAATGTTGTGATATTAGCTATGTCCTTTTTCTTTTCTTAGGTTTGTTGACACAGAGCATTTTTAAGAGTCTTTGTAAAATTCTTTTATCTTTTCATTGCGGCCACTGACTGGCTGCTTCTTCACTGAAAAAATAATTGATGTCAATAATTTAAGTCAAATAGAAAAACCTATACATTGTACAGACTCATTACAGTTTGAATTACAAGGTTTAATTTAATACATTTGTAAGCCCTATAACAAAAAAAAAGATAGTCCTGGGGAACCCCTTTAATTTTCAATGATAATCTAATTTTTTGAGATGCACTAGTATCAATTTTGTCTGTACATACCCTTAGCATATGTTTACATAGCACTGGATTCTCATCAGATTTTCAGACAATTCAGTATTTAGGATCCGCCAAAATTCCGACTGTACCCAGTACTGTGTAGACAGCAATGAAAAATCCATGCTGTAGTCTACACAGCACAGATTTTTTTTAGGTGTTTTTAAAATCCGATGGATACTGGCAGATTTTCAAACCTGTTGGATGTTCCGCAGGATTGCCGTTGAATTCCTGTACATTCAATGTATGGGAAAATCCAAAAAACACCTGCGGTTTTTAGCGTGATTTTCGGGATTTGTTTTCTCATTTTGTCTCTCATTTTTTAGGTCTACCTATGATGTCAGTTACAGCCCTCTCTCATCTTTTTAAGTGGGAGAATATGTGCAATTGGTGACTGACTATATACTTTTTTCCCCCACTGTAGATAGTCATGAGCGTGTTACATATTTACAGAGATAGACATAGATACACACACACACAAAGGCAAACATACACACATTTACAAAAACATGCTGTATTAATTAAACATTAAACATGCTGTAGACATAGACTCATATATAGTGTTGAGCGATTTTTATCGACAAAGTTGAAATCGGCAAGGTTTTTATGGTGATCGAAATTTTCAGATCATGCGATAATTAAGGTTAAAATCTGTGCATCATCTATTAAGATCGCGCCATTTTCGGCGCTTCTGTCAT
>JAODAL010017600.1:0-77260 GCA_025379985.1 Phyllomedusa bahiana
GATGGGAAAAAAGGGGGGGGTCGATCGTTAATTAGAAAAGTGGGGGAAAAAACTAGGAAGTCAGATAACAAGGTGAGCAGTGCGGCTCTAAAAAAACCCGCAGGGGTTGGGGTTTTGGGGGAAGGACGTGTGGTAAACACAAATTATACATAGAGAGATTGACATCAAAGGATCAACAGGATTGCTAGATGGGGGGTCTGTAGTTCATCAAGATGGATACAATCATAACAGTACAGTATGAGAACAAACAGGAGTTGCTGATGGGGGTTTGTATTCACAAGATGGATACATACACAGTACATAAGGAACACACAGGGATTGCCAGATGGGGGTTGTAGTTCACAAGATGGATACATACACAGTACAGTATTGAGAACACACAGGAGTTGCTAGATGGGGGTTGTAGTTCACAAGATGGATACATACACAGTACAGTATTGAGAACACACAGGAGTTGCTAGATGGGGGTTGTAGTTCACAAGATGGATACATACACAGTACAGTATTGAGAACACACAGGAGTTGCTAGATGGGGGTTGTAGTTCACAAGATGGATACATACCTGTGAATGAAAAAGAGGGTTGATCAGATCAGAAGGTAAGGAGAAATTCATGGAGCTGCATAATGGTTTCTGGTTCAGGGTTCATGTGATCACTGCAGCCTCTTCAACGGTTAAAAAACTTACATATGAACTTGCCATACAAGTTGGGCTATGAATTTTTAAACCTTGTTAACACCTTTGAGAGGGGTTTTCCAGGAAAAGAAAAGGGTCTGCTATTGGTTGTGTCTGGTAATGCACTTCATCCAAATAAAAGCGCTGAGGAACAATACCATACCTAGTTAACGAGTGAGAGTGGTGCTGTTTCTTGGGGAAAACATGCTCATTATTCTTATCCTTTATATCAAGGTTTAATACAAAACAAGTGTACACCACTAATAGCCAGAAAAACAATCTGACCCTACGTAGATGAACTGCAGCAAGAGAGTTGAGAGTGCTTATTAGAGCTCTGCACTGTAGTCTAAGATGTTGCCTGCAGATTCTGTGATACAAAGTGACTGATAAAAGCAAAATATACTGCCATACAGCTACTATTAACTTCTTTAAAACAACCACCTAATATCGAATATGGTCTTCTAACAGGGAGGCCCTCTTAGCGAAGAGGCCAACAGGCATTGTTTATTTGAAAATTAAAATCTGATTTGGATATAGGAGTATTTTTTGTAGATATTTCATTCTATCTTAAGTTTGCAAGATGGCTACTTAAAGATACTTACATTTGTTGCACTTTTAATTCTACAAATGATCATGCAATTGGCCTGACCATACAGAATGTGGACAGTGAAAACTGCATGCTATGCTGCAAGTACAGAAATCCCTTTACATTTCTTTTTCCCCCCTGGTTAATAGTTAATGTTAGAAAATCGTTATTATGGGATTTTTTTTCTACAGATTCTGTTCTAGGGACTCAATTTCAAGAATATTGTTTCAATTTTCCCTGTACATTAATTCAACCTGTCAATCACAGTCTATATATTAAAAGCCTTAGGTTCTTACAGAAAACGTATAACCCTTCATGCTTTGTTCATACCTTGGGTCACCTATAACATAGTAGGTTTGTTTCAAATAGACTTTTCCTATTATTTCTCTGACCATTTGGCTGCATGACCTACACTTCAGTTCTTTTCACGTACAAACATAATCGTGTCATAAAGTGCCACTCGTTCTGGATAAAAGATAATTATCTCAATTACTGATTGTCCGATTATCTTACATAGCCACAATCAACCAGATTCAGATCCTTGTTAATCAGGTTTCTTTATTACAAGGAGGAATTGGGGCTTTGGCAAGAATACTTTACTTATATTTAATATCCCTTTCTTCTATTCCACTCTGGCATGTTGTGGGTACTTGCCAATTCAAAGGGCCCCATATCTTTTAGGCAGACAATCAATAATAATATTGGCAACAAATACATTTAAAACAATACCTTTACTTTTCAACAACATGTAAAATCTTACACAGTCTCTTAGGCTTAGTGCACATTTTGTATTGTATCCAAAGCACAACAGCACGCTCATTCACATCAGGTCCATAGACTCAGTAGTTTATAAAACAAAAGTTCCAGAGGAGACGCGGCATCACATCTACCGTGTTTCCCCAAAAATAAGACAGCACCGAAAGTAAGACATAGTAGAGATTTTGTTGAATTCCCTAATATAAGGCACCCCCCGAAAATAATACATAGCGGAAATCATTGCTGCAGCTCCCCATACACAGGGCCGTCCCTAAGGTTGGGCAGAGAGAAAAGTGTGGGGGGGAGGGTGTTCCCAACCCCCGCTCACCCAGAGAAATGGCCCTAGGGACATATTGTTGTAGCACCTGAGTGTTGAAGGACCTGTGCAGGGAGGTCATGTGACTGTGATGTTACCACAGGTCCTGAACATCCCAGGACAGGAGACAGAAAGTACATGTAAGAAATAGAGGAAAGAGGGGGGAGAACAGAGCAATGACACTAATACACACACATCTCACAGGATGGCTAATGAGGCATGCTGGAACTTCTAGTTCTCTAAGTCCCAGCATGCCACATTTGCCATCCTTTGAGATAAGTCACTGCAGCAGCCATAAAATGTCCTTTAATTACATATATCCCATGGTTTGTGACTCTAAACTTTAAGATAGATATATATATATACACACACTAGTATAGCATGCTATAATTTATTTGTGGAAAAATAAGACATCCCCTGAAAATAAGACATAGTACATCTTTAGGAGCAAAAAGTAATATAAGACGCTGTCTTATTTTCCGGGAAACAGGGTAGGTGTTCAGCGTTTCAAAGGTAAGTCCTTTTTCTTCAGGCTTTGGCAAGAATCCAAAGATGTTCTTTAATTTTGTCATAGCCACTGAATTTTCAATAGTGTTCGTACCGCCATTCTTTGTAACAAAAGTTACCAGACAAAATAAGTCTGCAACCTCTAAATTGGTTTAGAAGATACTTAAGCCATCAGAATATCTAGATGACTCAATTGATAGCTATAATATATAGAGGCACATGTATGAAAACTGGCACAGACTAGACAGTCGTACTTCTCAGTAGGTTAGTGTCAGTGTGTATGAAAGTATCTCACAGCACTTTATAAATGTGTCCCATTGCAACACAAAAAACATGTGCCAAAATGTGCGGCAAAAAAGTGTCTGAGACAAATGTTTTCCCAGCGTTACCACTTTGCAAATGGCATGGATTAGTACTCCATTTGTGCGACACATTTTGTCCAGATACATTCATAAATGTGTCTAATCTTATGAATGTGGTGCAGTACGCCCCCTTAGAATTGGTGCAGACAAAACTGTTGAAGATGTTGGACGTGCGCCCATTATTGGCGCAAGACCATTTATAAATATGTCAGACAATGCCTAGGAAAGTTTTTTTTTTTGTGCAAATCACGCCAGAAAACTGATGCAGCCTGTTTCATACCTGTCCCCTATAGAGTCTCAATGATACAGAAATCTAGGACACCAAAGTAAAAATCAAACTGTTGGGAAACAGTTTGGTCAGACCTCGTGGTGTAGCGATGCTTCGAACATATTTTGAATAGAATATCATCTTAATAAAATAAAATAATATTATCCCTGTTAATATAGTCTTAAAAAGTGTTGTTGAAAAATCTTGCCTGATTATTATAATAGTACTCCTCATCAATTTGACTTTCATGCAACTTTCCATGACTCCCTAGGAGCAATACAACAGCTGTGACAAGGTATCAAATGTCTGAAGTGCGTGCTGAACTATTTAAGATGTTTTCAGTATTTACTTGATATATTCTATTAACGTACAGTTGAAAGCAGAAGTTTACATACGTTATATAAAATGACACATATACATGGTTTTCTCACTATCTGACATGAAATCTGAATAAACCTTACCTGTATTAGGTCAATTAGGAACCAACCTTATTTACATTTGCCAAATGCCAGAAAAATGAGAGAGAGGGAATTTTTAAGGTATTTTTATTACTTTCCGCAAAGTCAAAAGTTTACATACATTTCATTAGTATTTGGTAGCATTGCCCTTAAACTATATGACTTGGATCAAATGTTTTGGATATCCTTCCACAAGCTTCTCACAATGGTTGGTAGGAATTTTGACCCATTCCTCCTGACAGAACTGGTGTAACTGAGCCATGTTTGAAGGTTTGCCTTGCTCGCACCCGGCTTTTCACCTTTGCCCATAAATTTTCAATAGGATTGATATCAGGGCTTTGTGATGGTCACTCCAAAATATTGACCTGGTTATCCTTAAGCCACATTGTGACCAGTTTGATAGTTTGCTTTTGGTCATTGTCCATCTGGAAGACCAATTTCCACCCAAGTTTTAACCTCCTGGCTGCTGTCTTGAGCTGTTGCTTCAGTATTGCCATATAATCTTCTTTCCTCATGATGCCATCTATTTTGTGAAGTGCACCAGTCCCACCTGCAACAAAACAACCCCACAACATGATGTTGCCACCCCCATGTTTCACAGTTGGGATGGTGTTCTTAGGCTTCCAAGCTTTTCCCTTTCTCTCCCAAACATAACAATGGTCATTACGGCCAAACAGGGCAATTTTAGTTTTGTCAGGCCACAGGACATGTGTCAGGGCTAGGCGGCGCTCAGCTTGCAGGGAGCAACAGCCTGCAGCAGCTGATTTGCGACCCCATAGACAGTCTGCTGGCAGCTCCATGAGTGACAGAGGCCCAACCACTCTGGACAGGGGGGCGTGTCGCACCAGCCAATGGGAGGAGCCAGAGGCCGCATGAATCAGCAGCAGGGGCGGTATCCGGGAATCACATTTAAACTCCTTGCAGGCTGAGTTATGCACCTGTGATATTCTCCTGGCTGCTTATTACCTGTTCTATTGTTTGTTGTTTTGCTTATCCGTGTACCAGACCTCTGCTTGTTTTCCTGACTCTGTCTGGCACTTTGATTCTGTACCTCGCTCCCGTTCGGTTTGACCTCGGCTTGTATACGTTTTCTCTCTGGTTCCGTTTTGTGGCTTGGCATTCCTGATTGGCTTTTGACCCGGACTGTTGACTCTTCTTCCTCCTGACGCCCCAGCACTTTAGCAGCGCAGGGACTGTCGCCCAGTTGGCGTCTGCCGTCTAGGGCAGCACATCAAGTAGGCAGGGACAGTGGGCTGGGTTCCAGTCAGGGCTCACTGTACCTCCCTTGACGTGACATTATCACAGGCCGAAACCGTTATTGCTCTACCCCTACTATGAATCCCATGACAGCTCTGGTAGAGCAGATGCAGGGGCTTACCCAGCTAGTCCAGGATCTGGCGCTGAGGGTATAATAGCAGGAGACTTCCCCAAGTCCAGATGCCCCTGCACTACCTTCCCCTCCTGGGGAACCCCCTATTCAGTTGCCTGACAGGTTCTCAGGCAATAGGACGGCCTTTTTGGCATTTAGAGAAGGTTGTCGTCTGTATTTTAGGCTTCGCCCACGTACCTCGGGGAATGAGGAGCAAAGAGTGGGAACGGTTATGTCCCTACTACAGGGTCCCCCCCAGGAGTGGGCATTCTCGTTGCCATCTGATTCGCCAGAACTGTCTTCCGTGGACAGGTCTTTTGCCTCCTTGGGCATACTTTTTGATGACCCTGATAGGGAGGCTGTGGCCGAGGCTCAGCTGACCACCTTGAGGCAGGGTAAAAAGACTGTGGAGGAGTATTGCTCTGATTTCGTCGCTGGTGTGTTCCCTCTCGGTGGAACGACCCACTTCTTAGATGTCAGTTCAGATTAGGGTTAGTTGACCATGTGAAAGATTTATTGGTGGCTTACCCTACCCCGGGTACTTTAGATGAGGCTATGGCACTAGCTGTTTGTCTGTTTAGGCATTTTAGGGAGAGATGTCGGGAAAAGGCTTCCCCCCCGGTGATTCACCCCATGGTCACCTCTACACCCGTGGTTCCCGAGATAAACCCAGAGGAACCAATGCAAGTTGGGGCTTCTTCTGCGGATGCTGCTAGTGACCGTAGGACTACTCGTCGTATCCAGGGATTTTGCTTTACTGTTGGCAAAGATGGACACTCATTCCAGGAGTTGCTCCAGAGGAAGCCCAGGCCGGGAAAACTCCAGCGCCAAGGTGATTTGCAGGAAGGTCACCTAGGCGAGCAGGTATTTCCTATTGTATCCAAAAAGTTGCTGTTCCCAGTTAAGATTTCCTACTTGTCGCTGTCTGGTTCTGGGAATGCGTTTGTTGATTCTGGGTCAGCTTCTAATTTTGTCTACGCGTCCTTCACCAAACGTTTAGGCCTACCTTGGAGACCTCTATCTAATTCTCTGCGGGTTGTGGCTATCGACTCCACTACAGCAGCTAGGGTCACAATCCAACATTGTACTTCTGAGCTGGAGATGGTGGTAGGATCTATACATACTGAAAAGTGTATTCTATTTATCATGGAGGGGCTGCCCGCGGATGTGGTTTTGGGGCTGCCCTGGCTTCAGAATTATAACCCAGTGTTTGACTGGAATTCAGGAGAATTAATTAAGTGGGGACAACAGATGTCTCCCTATTATACTTGGGAATACAGAGATGGAGCAAATCCCTGTGTTTATTCGTGACTTTGCGGATGTATTATCACAGAAATTGCCATTGACCTATTGCCCGGAGTAAAGTTTCCCAAGGGGAGGATATATAATCTGTCAGGTCCTGAAAGACCGAAAATGAAGCAGTATATTGCAGAAAGCCTACAAAAAGGGCATATCCGACCTTCTGTGTCTCCTATGGCCACAGGGTTTTTTTTTGTGGGAAAGAAGGATGGAGGCCTCCTTTCCATGCATAGACTACGTGAATGAATAAGATAAACGTAAAAAAACCAATCCCCTTTTAAACCTTTGATTCCAGATCTTTTAATCAAATCCTAAGGAGCGAAGTGGTTTTCCAGTTAGCTGAGAGGTTGCGTAAACTTATCCATATCTGAGAAGGGGATGAGTGGAAAACCGCGTTTAACACTCCTGAGGGTCATTTTGAATATCTGGTCATGAAGTTTGGGTTGTGTAATGCTCACGTGGTCTTCCATAACCTGGTTAATGATATTTTCCGAGAAGTCATTGGTCGTTGTATGGTCGTTTACCTGGATGACATTTTAATCTATTCGAAAGATTGGTCATCACACGTTAAACACATATGACAGGTATTGCGGATCCTGAAGGAGAATAGTTTGTTTGTCAAGCTTGAAAAATGTTTTTTCGGGGTGCGGGAAGTACCGTTTATTGGGTATATCCTAACTCCTAACTCATTTTGTATGGACCCCTGTAAAATGCAAGCCATTCTCGACTGGGTCCGTCCTTCATCCCTGAAAGCCCTACAGCGATTCCTAGGGTTTGCTAATTATTATCGTAAATTTATCCGTAATTTTTCTGTTCTAGTTCGTCCGTTGACTGACATGACTAAGAGGCGGGTAAAGTTCAATAATTGGCAACCTGACGTCGTAGGGGCATTTGAAAAACTCAAGCAGTGTTTTGTATCAGCTCCTGTGTTGATTCAAGCAGATCATAATAAACCCTTTGCTGTCGAGGTTGATGCTTCTGAGTATGGTGCAGGGGCGGTCCTGTCTCAGGGATCCGCTACTATGACTAACCTTCGCCTTTGTGCCTTCTCTTCACGTAAATTTTCCTGGGCTGAGATGAATTATGTCGTTGGTAATCGAGAGTTTGTTGGCTATTAAGTGGGCCCTTCGAGGAATGGCGCCACTTTCCCCGAAGGTGCCCAACATCAAGTCACGGTTCTTACTGATCATAAGAACCTTACCATTTTAGAAAATGCAGAAAGGTTGAATCCACGTCAGGCACGTTGGGCATTATTTTTTACTTGCTTTAACTTTGTTGTTACTTACAAACCAGGTTCTAAGAATGTTAAAGCCGATGCGCTATCTAGAAGCTTCTATGCCAGCCACGCTGCCCAGGAGGATCCGGTACCTATATTGCCCAAGGAGGCTGTTGTCTCAGCCATTTCCCCTGATTTAGCTACTGAGATTAAGACCCACCAAGATATGAGACCTGCTAACTGTCCTGTTTCGAAGGTCTTTGTTCCCACTCAGTTTCGGCTTTGAGTATTAAAAGAATTCCATGATTCTGTGTTATCTGGACATCCTGGGGTGTCTGGCACAAAGAGACTGATTTCTCGTATTTATTGATGGCCGTCATTGTCTCGTGATGTTGAGGCCTATTTATCTTGTGAAGCCTGCACTCGGGCAAAGGTTCCCAGAACTCGTCCTCCTGGTGAACTTTGCCCTCTACCTGTACCTGAACATCCATGGACCCTATTTTCCATGGATTTTATGACGGATCATCCTCCTTCAGAGGGTAAAATCGTTATTTGGGTTGTAGTGGACCGTTTCAGTAAAATGTGCCATCTTGTCCCTTTAAGGGGGTTGCTGTCATCCAAGAAACTTGCTGAACTCTTTATCAAGCACATTGTCAAACTACAGTACATGGTTTACCAGAGAATATTGTTTCGGACAGAGGGTTCAGTTTGTTTCTCGATTTTGGAGAGCCCTTTGCAAGGCTCTGGGTATCACCCTGTCCTTCTCCTCTGCCTTCCACCCAGTGACTAATGGGCAGACAGAGAGCGTAAACCAAATGGTAACACAGAAACTTCGTTGTTATTTCTCTGATCTCCAGGCAGATTGGGTAACATACTTACCATTGACAGAGTTTGCCATTAACAATCAGGATAGTAGCTCGTCTGGTACCTCACCATTTCAATCCGGTGGCATATCGTCTGAAATTACCCTCTTCTCTCCGTATACACAACGTATTTCATCGGTCACATCTTAAGAAGTATATTCAGCCGGTGACTCCGCCCTCTAGGTCTCCTCCACCAGTGTGTATAGAAAGGGAGTTTGAATATGAAGTCGTCCAAATTTTGGATTCCAGTAAGGTCCAAAGGTCACTGCAGTACCTGGTCCATTGGAAGGGTTATGGTCTAGAGGAGAGATCATGGGTTCCAGCAAATTCCATCCATGCTGGATCAACCTGTTAAAGGAATTCTATGAATCTCACCCGGACAAACCCAGGACCAGGGAAGGGTCCAGTGGCCCCTCCTAAAAGGGAGGGTACTGTCAGGGCTAAGTGACGCTCAGCTTGCAGGGAGTAACAGCCTACAGCAGCTGATTTGCGACCCCACCTGGATAGACAGTCTGCTGGCAGCTCCATGAATGACAGAGGCCCAACCACTCTGGACAGGGGGCGTGTCGCACCAGCCAATGGGAGGACCTGGAGGCCGCACCAATCAGCAGCAGGGGCGGTATCTGGGGATCACATTTTCAACTCCTTGTAGGCTGAGTGCTGCGCCTGTGATATTCTCCTGGCTGCCTGTTACCTGTGCTATTGTTTGTTGTTTTGCTTATCCGTGTACCAGACCTCTGCTTGTTTTCCTGACCCTGTCTTGCGCTCTGATTCTGTACCTCGCTCCCGTTCGGTTTGACCTCGGCTTGTATATGTTTTCCCTCTGATTCCGTTTTGTGGCTTGGCGTTCCTGATTGTCTTTTGACCCGGACTGTTGACTGTTCTTTGTCCTGACGGCCCCAGTACTTTAGCAGCACAGGGACTGTCGCCCAGTTGGCATCTTCTGCCTAGGGCAGCACGTCAAGTAGGTAGGGAAAGTAGGCTGGGTTCCAGTCAGGGCTCACGGTACCTCCCTTGACGTGACAACATGTCTCCAAAAATGTAGGTCTTTGTTCCTGTGTGCATCTGCAAAAATTAATCTGGCTTTTATCTTTTTTTTTTTGGAGTAATGGCTTCTTCCTGTCAGAGTGGCTTTTCTGCCCATGCTGATACTTGTTTCACTGTGGATAACGACACAATCTTACCAGCTTCCTCCAACATCTTTACAATGTCTTTTGCGTTTGTTCTTGGGTTGATATGCACATGTCGGACCAAAGCATCTTTATCTCTGAGATTTTGAACTCGTCTCCTTCCTGAGCGGTATGATGCCTGGACATTCCCATCTTGTTTTTACTTGAGTATAATCGTTTGTACAGATGAACGAGGCACCTTCAGCTATCTGAAAATTGCACCCAAAGATGATCCAGATTTGTGCACGTCCACATTTCTCTTCCTGATATCTTGGTTGATTTCTTTGACATTTCCAAGATGTTCAACACAGAAGCACTGTGTTTCTAAAACAAAAAAATACATCCATGGGTGTGTCTCTAATTAACTCTGATGTTGCCAATAAAGCCATCAGAAGCTTCCAAAGACATGACATGATCATATAGACTGTCCCAAATTGTTTAAAGGCAGAGTAATCCTAGTGTATGAAAACTTTTGACTTTGCAGAAAGTAATAAAAATGCCTTAAACATTCTCTCTCTTTCATTATTCTGGGATTTGGCAAATGTAAGTAATGTTGGTTCCTAATCGACCTAAAATGGATAAGGTTTATTCTGATTTCATGCCAGATAGTGAGAAAAATATGCTTATGTTTCGTTTTATATAGTGTAAGTAAACTTTTGGTTTAAACTGTATTTCATACAAGAAATGTAGACCGGCCCTACCCAAAAAAGACACCAAATTTCTCCCACTCAAATACAGATCTAACAAAGATTAATAAAAGTAAATAAAATGAAAACAGGACCGTATAAGTCTTGCAGCTTTATTACAAAAATGTGATAAAATCCTCAGCCATATAAATATGAAAATAAGGGGCCTTCATACAACTGCTTATACTCAATACTATGTTTCTGTTGGCCATCATGTGTTTATAACTTTGTCATTAGTTATGAGTAACAGCCATACGGTTCGAAAAGCAAAGTGGTTGTATATTCATCACTTTTTTTCATATTTATCTGGCTGTGGATTTTGTCATGTGTTTGTAATAAAGCTGCAAAACTTTTTTATTGATCAGAGATGGTCCCGCTTTTTGGACTTTATAATTTTACTTGGTAAGGCAACCTAGCAAACAGGATGCCAATCTTCTAAAAACACTACACAAAACAAATACTGACTAAAAAGAATTACCTTTATTGAATATTAATTAAAAAGTGAAACTATTTAAAAACACGCCCATTAGTAACTGAACAGGGTTACACAGAAGCCAATAAAACAGATATGGATCGGTGCAGATTTCATTCAAATAAAGCAAAATGTAATATTGTAATGAGACGGTTCATGAAATCCACTTATCAAACCATGTTCAATAGTATGGGGTGATTATAATCTAAATCAAGTGACACAAAATACACACCCCAAACACATATGTTAAACTATGACCCCATAGATACCATGAACAATCTAACCCAATCTCATATACCTGTAATGGCTGCCGTGTATGGACACAGTCCCAACAGGCGTTTCGCGTAGGCTTCCTCTGGGGACCTGTGTGGACCATCATTGATTACCTCATTTTATAAGGGGAGAAAACATAACCTCACCCCCAATTTACATCCATTGACCAATCGAAGGTTGATCATACAATAGAGGCTAACTGTTTCAATATCACCAATAGAAGTCTACATAAACATGGCTGCCGTATATAAAGTGTACCTAAAAAGCTACCAAAAAATGGCTGCAGTGCTCTAAATAAAACCCATACAAAAGGTGTGGAGTGCTCATGCATCAGCAATCAAAGGCTGATCATACAATAGATTCTAACTGTTTCAATATCAACAATAGAAGTCTACATAAACATGGCTGGCTTATATAAGGTATTTGTTTTGTGTAGTGATTTTTGATAGTTATACTGACTTAATTATTGAGGAATTGGGGTATAGCATCTTCTAAAAACATACGGTGGTGAGTGAGTCCATTGTCCTTTGTTGTATTTTTTATATTGCAAAGGATACTTGGCAAAAATAACCTGCTGTAGCAAGTTATCCTTTATCAGCTCACCAGAAAGGCCATTGAAAAGTATTGAAATGGCCAAGATAAAGTTCTGAACCTCCAGTATCATTATAGGTTAAATATCAAATGAAGCTTCGCTATATCTGTACAGTTAATCGTCAGTGCTAAGGAGATGGGCTAACAATGGTGGAGACCTCTAAAAACCACAGCCAAAAAACAAACTCTACTTCAGGTCTTACTGCAGTGATTGTTGAAATTATAAATTAATAAACAATTATTTAATTAGTTAATTACAAGATTTTCTTTACAATCTCTGGTATTAATAGACTTTTACCCATATTCTATTGTTAAGACTTTTCTTGCCTCACAAAAAAATAGGCAACATAGACAAATGTATGTTTGCTCATTGTTTTTTGTTCATTTTACCTTCCAGAAAATGTAATATAAATTGATCAAAATGCCATGTGTGCCCTAAAATTGAAGGAATAAATGAAAACTAAAGTTTCTAACATTAAAAACAAGCCATCATTGAGCAATGTCAATGAAAAATAAAAAAGGCTCTCAGAATATGACAACACAAAAACAAATTATTTTGCAAAAAGCCATAAAACATAAAATAGACCATACAGCTATAGTTTCACTATAATTGTATCTAAAATCTGTGACTAAAAATGCTAAATGCACCCCTTCCTGTAGCTATGTCAGTGGAAAAATAAGACTCTATTCACATCAAGTTTTTGCTCATCGTTCATGCATATTCAAACAGATACTGCGTTGGTTGAATGGGCCTATATGGTTCTAGAGTCCAAATTAAACAATATTTGCCCTATTTACCCCACGTATACACTTCTGCATTGAACAGAAAAGCGTGGTAAATGTAGTCCAATTCAGAATACATTAGCCGAGTAAAAGACTTTGGCCCCATCACGGCTCTGCAACACTATATGTTGGTATAATGTTTTTAGGCAATGTGCAGGATGCAGAAACTGTATGCATTTGTTAACTAGGGCAAACATAGCTCAATTCGGACTTTGTTTACACTATAGAATTCTATGGCTCCATCATGTCCCCATCTCAATATCCGTCAAGAACGGAAAAGGTGAAGTGGCCTAAGAAAGTTATGGTGTTTCAAAGGCATGGAAAAAAAAACCTTAAAAAATCTGCAAGTAATAAAGACCAAAACTGTATAGGGTTAAGCTTCCGTTGCTTTGTGACAGGTGTTCACCGCCACACTTTATTTCCTGGGATTACATCTCTTCCATCAATGCATATAACCTACAGTATGTTAGCCTTTGTGATAAGATTAACCTTTCCTGATTCCCACAAGATTTAAAGACTGCCTTGTATAAAATAGAGGAAATTACTGTAAGAAGGTCACATGTATAAATTTAACCTCCACAATAGTTATTGTACTTTTTCCTCAATATAATTGAAGAAACTGAAACATATTCCCTTACTTTTTGCACTTTCCAGAATGTAATAGTGTAAACATAATGTATAGAGAACCAGATACCTAAATTTAGAGAAATGTTGAATTAAAAAATATTCAGTGCCATTGCAGTGCAACCTGACTTAAAAGCAAAGTACAAGGTCAGTTAATGCAGAATTGTGAAACAAATGGCAAATTAGAGCTATGTTGTGTTTCACAGAGGTGTAATCAAAGGAATTACGTCCTGTAATGTGTCATAAAGCCACTTCCTAAATGGAGTCCTTTGTTCGTTGTATCAAAGGTTATCAAGAGTTTGTTCTGTTAGAAATTTCTTTCTTTCTGCGATTAATGTTTCCTTTGATAGGAATAATGTGTGCACTGAATACTGTGGTTTGGGTTACAGAAGAGCAAGCCAACAGAGCCACTTTCTCTTTTATGGAAAAGCAGTTTAAGTTCATTCATATTTGTACCACTTGGGATGGATGTAACAGCTATAGGCCCATTGTGTTCCAGCTGCAATCCCTATACTGCTTTCTGTAATGCGTTTTAGGCTGCAGCTTAGTCAGAAAATCTTATTCTGTTTGCCAACGAATACTTTTGTACAATTGCAACAGTTTTATTTTCTGCATAATAAGTTTTCTGCCGGTTATGCTGATTTTTTATGGTTACTTTTAAAGAATACAATGCAAGTCTGTTTAAAAAAAAAAAAATACTGAGGGTAATTCAAAAAGGATGATGCAAAATTATTGCCTCAGTATTCCTACCCAAAAGAACAAAACAAATGTACTAACAGAAAAAGACAAAGGGCCACATGTATGGGAACTGTCCAGGTCTAAAACTTTGTTGTCCATAGCAAACAATCACAGCTCCCCTTTAATTTTTTCAGAACACTATATGAAATGAAAGGGGAGCTTTGGGCAAAAAAGAAAGTCTTAGACCAAGACAGTTTTCATACATGTGACCATTACTATCTATACAAGTTTTACGTATACACTTAAAATGTTCAGAGTGACTTCCATTGTCGACTCAGGAGATTTCTAGGTGGTAGTCAGATGCGTGCCAGCATATCCTTGGATATAAATCACTGCTTCTGTGATGTATTGTTTCAGGTCATTGAGATCCTGTGACTAGAGGACAATACACTGAGTCCTTGATGTAGAAAGAAATGGCAGGATGTAATATCTGGTAATCATGGAGGCCAGCGTAACATTGTTTTTTTGGTGTCTGCAGTGTGGCTGATCCAACATTTCAATAGAGTTTTACTCATTGAACATCCAAATGAAAATGTGGAGATGCCTCATCCAACTGATAGACTATGTTTGGCAGGTCTTGCTCTATCTGTGGCATAAATTATCCCATATATCAAACATTCAATGCTGCTTGTAACTTATCAGTCACCAGTTTACTGCCTTGGTAAAGGGAATCTTTCCAATAACCCCTTCTTATGTCACTTCAAAAGAAGAAGATATCTGTTTTTTGAAAGTGGCATAAGTTATCCCATAAACATGTTGTGGTAGTATTTGTGAGTGACAATATCCTTTGCAAAAAAAAAGGAAACATAAAGTTTGCACTTGATTATTGCACAGGACACTTTACTTTGGATGAGTCCCTCATGTGCGTGATAAGGGCACATGTTTTTTATGAAACCCCAAATTCTAGTGTTGTGGCAATTGTACTTCCCACTGAGGTGATAGGTAGCCTCATCAACAACATCCTTTTACTGAATTTGTCCTCTTCCAATTGGCCCTGCAGAGTCAATACAAAGTTATAGGGTTTTGATTTGACATAAGATTATAGCTCCTGAGGATGTTGTAATCTGTATGGCTTACAACGCAGACATTTCTGGAAGATATGCTATACTGTGGTTTGTGACACCTGTAATTCTTTAATATTCAGCCTGGTCAACTTTCTAGGACAATGCTCATACACAGTTTAAATCCTAATTGTAATGATCAGCGGTGTCTGTATGCACTGACACTGTGGACGCCAGGTGCATGGTGTGTATTCTCTGGGCCAACATGAGCATGGATGGTGATATAGTGGACCATGGCAAGAAGCGGAGTCTAAGGGGCCCCCAGTCTTCCCCGGAGCCTGCTGCAAGACCAAGCACATTTCCCTGCATGGAACCCCCAGATCGTTACCCTGACAGCCGAAGTGCAGGTGACAGTGTCCAGGCAGGTATCAAACAGGTACAACAGCAGAATACAGCAGGAACCTAGGTAACAGACATGCAGGACGGCAGGAAACAGCAAAGTTAAATGAGCACAGGTAGCAGAAAGGTAAAATGGCCGGAACAGAAATCCAGTGGTCAGGAGCTCAGGTGGCCAATCATGAACTGACCAGGAACGGAGGCAGGAAGTTTCTTAAATCACAGAAGGTCGTTGGTCACTGGACAGGTAATTGAGACAATGCCCCGTTAAATACCGAACAGCGAGCTCATGCCTACCCTAAGTAGAGTGTGCAGACCCAGACAAGAACAGGAGTGAGGACAGGTGAGTAGCAGCAATAACAAGGGACACAACAACAGGTAAAAGAACCAGGGAACACAAATAGGCAGACAGACACGTCCGCGGTCCACAGAAGTGGCCGCGGTGTGAATGCAGACAGGACAGAAGCAAGGACACAACGAGGGCCATGGCATAGACCGTGATACTCTTCACTGTTACTTTCATGGTCTTTGGCCGGTCTAGACTTTTCCAATGATATAAACACCCAGTGGCTTGAATTGTTAAAGTGTCTGCAATTCTACAGTTTCCAAGTGGAGCACATTTACCACAACAGACCCCATTTTTCCAAATTTCAATGAGCAAAAAGATTTTTCTTGATTCCATCTCACCATCTAATGTCACACTATGTAAGCACATTTTACATTTGACTCTTGAAAATGGAAGCTGTGCTGTGATTGGTTACTCCTCTGATGTCACTGTTATTACCAGGGGCGTAACTACCGGGGTAGAAGACGTAGCAGCTGCCCCGGGCCCGTGGTCTTAGGGGGCCCGGCGCAGCTGCTAGCGCGTCTGCCCCCCTGGTAATGCCGCTCTTGGACCCGCCGGCAGTGAACTTAACAGTTCACTGCGGCGGGCACGGAGCTGAGGGGCCGGCGCAGGGCCGCCGATAGGGCAGTACAACCTGTACTGCTCTACCAGGGCCGGCCGGTCTGGAAACACAGGGGGGGCCCGCCGCCAGGCTCCACCCCCTGGCTTCACAGCAGCTCTCTCTTAATTGTATGCACGTCCGTGCGACGCGCATACAATTAAGATGAACGTCGGGGCAAGGAGAGCTGTACGCTCCCTGCCCCTGCCGTACATCGCTCTGCAGGCGGCGCGGCGGAAGTGACATCATCGCGCCGCCTGCCGAGCTTCCTGTTCTCGGCCCCAAGCCTAAAGCAGCAGGCTTGGGACCGGGAGGAGACGGAGACGCCAGGTAAGTAATAAGCTACAGGGGGCCCTGTGGGGGGACTATACATACAAGGGGCCCTAATACTGGGGGGGGGGGACTATGCCTACAGGTGGCCCTAATACTGGGGGGGGGACTATTTCCCACACTCGGGGGGGGAACTATGCCTACAGGGCGCCCTAATACTGGGGGGGAACTATGCCCTCAGGGGGCCCTAATACTAGGGGGGGGGAACTATGCCTACAGGGGGCACTAATACTGGAGGGGGAAACTAAGCCTACAGGGGGACTCTAATACTGGGGGGGGGGGACTATGCCTACATGGGGGTCCTAATACTGGGGGGGGAAAACTATGCCTACAGGTGGCTCCTAATACTGGGGAGGGGAACTATGCCTACATGGGGCCCGAATACTGGGGGGAACTATGCCTACATGGGGCCCGAATACTGGGGGGAACTAGGCCTACAGGGGGCCTTAATACTAGGGGGAGGGGAACTATGCCTACAAGGGGCCCTAATATGGGAGGGGGAAACTATGCCCACAGGGTGCCCTAATACTGGAGGGGGGTAAACTATGGCTACAGGGGGCCATAATAACTGGGGGGGGGGGGGAACTATGCCTACAGGGGGCCCCAAAGAATGGGGGAGGGAAACTATGCCTACAGGGGGCCCCAAAGACTGGGGGTGTTCTATTTTTCTACAGGGGGGGACTATTCTGCCTACAAGGGGGCCCTAATCTACAGGGGGGGGGGAATATTCTGCATAAAAGGGGGCAATAATCTACAGGGGGGAACTATTATGCCTACAAGAGGGCCCTAATCTACAGGGGTGGGAATATTCTTCCTACAAGGGGGCCCTAATCTATGGGGGGACCTATTCTGCCTACAAGGGGGCCCTAATCTACAGGGGGGACTATTCTGCCTACAAGGGGGCCCTAATCTACCGGGGGGACTATTCTGCCTACAAGGGCGCCCTAATCTACAGAAGGCCCTATTCTACCTACAGGGGTGGCCTAAGCTACAGGGGGCCCCCATTGTACCTACATGGGAACCCTAAGCTACCGCCTGGGGGCCCAAAGCTACCTACATCTCCCCAAGCTACCTAGCTACTGCCTGATGGATGCCTGGCTACTGCCCGGGGGCCCCGTTGTACCTACATACCGACTGGGGGAGCCCCATAATTACCAGGGGGTAATAATTACCATTTGGGAAATTATGGAGGGGGAGTTTGTACATGGGGGGGAGGGGGCACTCAGTTGCTAAAATGATAAAAAAAAAGTGTTTGTGTTGTAAATTCTACAGGGACGAGTGGTGGACAGAGGAAGTCATCATGGAGGTCTGGACCGAATAGAGAATAAAAGGGAAAGTGAACGACTCCTCAGATAAGACATCACCTGTGGGGCCCTAAATGTAAGTAAACTATTTGCAAAGCACTTGTGTACCTGGTATCTACCACTATAGGGTCACTGTATGGAGGAAATATTGGTTTTGGTGTGATGGTTTATAATCAGTAACAGTATGGCGGTATTATTTAGTATTATTATGTTGGAGATATGTGGTGATGATGTTGCGGTATTATTAGGTGCTTGTATATTGTTGTTGTTTTGTGATATTGGTCTTGGTATACTGGTTTAGTCAATAACATTATGGTGGGACTAGTAAGTATATAGTAGTGATAGGTGGCGGTATTATTTAGAATTTATACATTGTTGCTTGGCAATATTGGTCTGGGTGATGGACCTTGTATAACCCAGCGAGAACTAAATCCAAAAACAATGGCACAATTGCATTTTTTTTTTTTTATTGTGACCCCAAAAACAATTTTTTCTTTTTCTGGGGTGACGATGGGTGTGGGAGGTGGAATGGGTGGGGGTCGGTTGGGACAGCCAGGGATGGGGAGGGAGAGGGAGGAGCAGGGGGTTGGGTCGGTGGGAGGATTGGGGGGGCAGGAGCTCCAGCTGTATGGGGCCCCAAAATTTCTGATGGCGGCCCGGTCTACCACTATATGGTCACTATATGGCGGTACTATTGGTCTTTGTGTACTGATCAGTTATAGTGTAGGGGTATTATTCAGTCACTTTGTGGTCATGTTCTGGCGGTATAATCAGGTTACTATGTAATAGCTGTAAGGATTCGGTGGATTCGCTGGACCACCGCAAGCGATGGTAGTTAAGCCACGCCCTCGGTATTCACCAGAGCCCGCCGCAAAGCGGGATGGACTTGCTGCGGCTACCAGTTCGCTACCCCTGACGTGACTTGCTTGCGATGGCGGCCGGGGTACTGCGAGGTACAGAATCGGAATCCAAAGGCGTAGTCGGGGACAGGTAGGAAGGCAGGGCAGGTGGCAGAGGTTCGTGGTCAGAGACGGGCAGAGGGTCAGGGCAGGCGGCAAACAGGCAAGGTCAGGGAACGTAGCGGAATGGACTAGTACACGGGTAATCAGACAGGACTTTCCAACATTCTAAACTAGGCAAACCCACACCAACAATCTGGCAGAGAGTGCTGTGGGCGTATTCCTTATATAGAACCAGCAGCCGGCAATTGACCCAATTACCGGCATACTGGCCCTTTTAAATCCAGACCAGCCGTCGCGCTCGCACCCTAGGGAGCGGGTACGCGTGCGGCGGCCGGGACAGGCAGGAGCAGCGTACACTGGAGCGTGGACGGGTAAGTGGCTTGGCGCCGGACCTCGGGTGACAGGGGTATGGTCGCGGGTAGCCGCAGCACCCCCGACAGACCCCCCGCGGGTAGAGAGCCAGCCCCCATGACAATAGCATTATTGGTAATGTTGGTCTTGGTATAGTGGGATTGGTTTGGTAGCCGTATGATGGGGATATGTATGGTGAGGTATTTGCCCCTTGTATTATCTACATAATCTAACAACATGTCCTGGTAAATGTTCGTGGTCAGGGAGGTGGGCAAGGGGGGGGGGGGGGGGCCCATCCAAAAGTTTGCTTTGGGGCCCTGGCTTCTCTAGTTACGCCCCTGGTTATTACAGTCCACAGGCATCAGACATTTCTAATCATGTGGTATTACAAATGACAAATAGTTGTATCTTTGGCCGTGTTCACATTAGATAGATACTACAGCAGAGCCACAAGAAACAATAGGCCATGCATCATCTTTTTTGGACCATGTTTACTCTACTTCCCGATTGAATAACAGTGTAAATTTGGTGTTCCCAATTGTCAAAATTTTGTGTGGCCAACATTATTTGTCATATTGTTTCCTATGGCTCTGGTGTGGCCCAGGTTTCAAGTTTAAAGATATCCCAATGAATACCTATAATAGAAACCCTGAAAGAGATAAGAGCACAATCTAACTTGTTTCAATAAAGTGCTGCAGCACTGTGGCACTGCAGCACTAGGGTCTTAGGCTCCAATACAATTGGTACAAAATTTTCATTGAGTTTGTATGTTCTACTTGGGCACCCTCTTGAGAGAACAGTCACTGCAGAGGTACCCTCTCAAGGTACTTTTGGTGAACATTTAGAGTGACATGTATGAATGGGGCTGTGCCAGTTTCCTGGTGTGCTTTGAGCCATAAAACCTGGTGAAGCCCTGTCTGACAGATGTATATACTGTCTTATGCCAAAATCTGGTGTATGCCGTGACAGACCCAGTACTTTTGTATGCATCAATTCTACAGGGCATGTCGCACCAGATTCATATGACGCGCCACATTTTGCCATAACACATTCATAAATGTGGCGCTTCGTACCAATCCATACCAATTTTATAGTGGCAAGGCTGAGACAAATTTTGCCACATTCACTCCATGCACCAATTTTTGGTGCATAAATGTCTCTTGCAATGGCACACATTTATAAAGTGCTGTGAGGCACTTTTAAACATGCTGACAAATGCTACACTAACTTCCTGAGAAGGCATCAACACTTTTCATTCATGTCCTCCTTAATGGTTGCTTTTCGGTAAGGGAAGATTTTTACCCTTTAGTGATAGATGTCATTGATCACTGTGATAACTAATGACATCACACTGTCAGGCAGATTTGTTTTTTTCTGCCAAGTAACCGCTTAGTCCCCAAGGGCAGTTAAGTGACCCTATTTAGTGACATAACATTGAAGGTTGTGTAGCAGTCTGTGTAAGAAGAGGACCAGCGCCTAACCCTCCCTCCTGTTTTTAATTAAGTTTGTTAAATAGTTTGTAAGGCTGAGAAAAGATACATCCATCCAGACCAGTCTATTGTGCTGCAGTGTTGATCTAGAGGAAGGCAAAAACCCCGATGAGGTAGAAGCCAATTGTCCTTATTTTAGGGAAAAATTTCCTTTCCAACTTCAATCTGGCAATCGAAATAAATCCCTGGATCAACGACCCTTCTCCAAAATCCTAGCCACTATCACTTGTTATATTATTGATCTCTAGAAATGCATCCAGACCCTTTTTGAACTCTGTTAGTGAATTCACCATGACAATCTCCTACAAGTCCACAGTCTCACTGCTCTTAAAGTAAAGAATCCCTCTCAATGTTTATGTAGAAACCTACTTTCCTCTAGACGAAGAGGATGCCCTCTTGTTCTGGATACAGTCCTGGATATAAATAGATCATGGGAGAGATTTCTATATTGACCCTTGATTTATGTATCCATATTTATTATGTTACCCCAAAGCTGTTTTTTCTCTAAACTAAATAATCCTAATTTTGCTGATCTTTGTGGGTATGGTAGTCCACCAAGTGCTTTTATTATTTTTGATGATAGCCTTTGAACCTGTTCAGACTCTACAATATCTTAGTTAAAGTTCTTTATTTTGCTAGGGTAGTGAGTTTTAGTTTATGTCTCGTATTTAAGGCAGGAGAATAATGGAATAATGTCATGGTTATTTACCAAAAAACTTATCAGGTATGATATTAAAGTGTCTTAATTTTGTTATCAATTCATATTCTAATAAAGGCTATGGTCATTTAAGCACCTTTGAACTGTGTGTATTCATGATAGTTCAATTTCAAGTTAGATTACTTATAATACTATTGCTCCTTTCCTGCGCTCCACCTCTCTCTCTGAACTTCCCCTCTCTCTTGTGCAGTAAATGCAGTGGCCCCACCAGTAGAGGTGATGATTAGTGATGAGCAATTACGTTGACAAACGTCACGGGGTCATAGGAATCGTCAATTATCATCCCGATATCCGATAGTCATAATGATTTATCGCTGATGACATTAAAGCTATGGAGAAACAACACCTCATTCTTACCCCAAACGGGGCGGGAGAACTGGAATTAACACCACAACAGTAAACGGTACTTTGCTACATCTTAGGCAACACCTTGGGTTTAAAAGCACAGAAAAGAAGCACAGAAAACACTATCCCATCTTTTACCACTCATGACCCTTAAACCTGCATGCCCACAAATTAAAAAGGCCAGAAGGCAGTATATTTGAGCCATCACTTACTTGAACGGGGACATTGAATATCCCTGTCCTGGAACGAGCATAGCCCCAAACCTTCTGACCCCAAGATTAAAAAGCCCGGAAAAAGGGTCTTTCAACCACCTTTTATTGAACGGGACATTGACATGCCTGTCCTGGGCCAGAGCATAAATTTCACAAACCACTGAAGAAAAATTGGCGACGCTGTCGTTACGGAGTTTATACAGGCCCTGCCCCAGCGTTTACAGGCCCGGCCTGCAACTGACGATCCGCTGGCTTTTTTTGGTCCCCACACTGGAAGGAGCACCTTCTCTCTATTCTACCTCCATGTCCTAACCCTTCTTTGCTCGCTTACCACCTGCATTTGCTCCCATTTTCAGAAAGAAAAAATTTTAAAAGGTATAAACAGTTTTTGGGCAGTCTTTTATTAAAAGACGGCAAATCACGCTATTCTTAAATCCCTCTAATTCCCTACAGCCAAAAAGGGGATTAGAAACTGTTTGTTTAAGCAAATACCTGTGAAATGCGGTCTGGTGGAAAAACGTAAAAAAAAACAACGTGTTCTTCCTTTCAGTCCCAGGGTTTTACAACTGCCCAGTGGGACTAGAATTGATAGTTTTCAACAAAAATCATACAATGCGCTATCGCCCAAACGATTCACCGAGCACAATAAAACTTTTCAGAAGTTACACGGATAAAATTGCTTTTTTTTTGCAGCAATGACAAACAAGAACATTTGCAGAAAATTTTTTCTTCAAATCGTCTACAACTTGGCTATTTGAAAAAAACAAGGGGCTGCCACGTGCAAAAAAGGGCAATTTAAAAGTTATATTAAAACAAACTTTTTTTTTGCACCAATGGAATAACCAACAGAAACTGAAAAATTTTCGTATCCAAATTTAATAGAAGGTTGGCTTTTTAAAAAAAACTGGGGTAAACCCCAAAGTGCAATACAACATTTAAATGTTATACGGATAAAAAAAAGGGGGTTTTTGCACCAATGAAATACAACAGAAATTCTAGCAAATTTTTCTGTATATAAAATAAGTAAAAGAGGGGTCTTTGAACAAAAGGGGCCCGCCAAAGGAAAAAAAACCTAATTAAATTTTTTACGGAAAATAAAAGGTTGTTTGCACCTAGAAATACACCTGCGTTACAAAAAGTTCTGTATCCTATTCTAAGCACAAGGGGGGTCTTTGAACAAAAGGGGCTGCACAAAATGAAAAAAAACCTAACTAAACTGAACGGTAAAAAAAGGGGGGTTTTTGCACCTATGAAATACACCGCAGTGACAAAAAATTCTGTACCCTTTGAAGTACAAGGTGGGTCTTTGAACAAAACTGGGCTGCAAAAATGAAAAAAAAACTAATTAAAAAATCTGACGGATAATAAAAGGGGGTTTTGCACCTAAAAATACCCCTTTCAGTTACAAGAAAAGTTCTGTATACAAATTAATAAAAGGGGTGGGTCTTTGAAAAAAAACTGGGTTGAAAAAACAAGGTACTATTTCACCAAAAACTGGTTAAAAAAAGCCATTTAATGCAGGTTCAAAGCAGTCTGGGGCTGCACAATATACCTCTCCTTTCAAACCCCCGCCCCTGCTGTGTTCGCCCGCACCCCCACCCACCGCACTAAAACAGCACTAATGCTTCTTTAAAAGACTCACCCTAACTAACTAAGAACTGAAATTCTCTAATCTACCTAGGTTCAAGTTCACAAGCTAAAAGCATAGTTGTCGGTAACAAAGAGAACTTGTCACTGACTGTATTGGGGAAAAGCAACACACACCTGCTCTTATGAGACAAACGGGCCACTGAGCTTTAACAGGAAGGGCTGTTCAATGTAAAACGGGGCTGTGATTTTTCCAGCCAATGCCCAACCAACACACACAGTCAGACTCGCACACCCAGCTCACCCTGCCTATCTCAAGGGCTAGTGTTTGAGCGATTCTTGGCTATCGACATCGGGCATAGTCATAGTCGGCCACCATCGATAATTTTTTTTCGATAGTGAGCGGGTCGATTAATACGATACCTTTTAAAGTCGGGGAGAGCAACAACCCCTTTCTTTTTACACCCAACAGGGCGGGAGAAGCTGGAATAAACACCACAACGTCAAATGGATACGTACTACATCTTAGGCAACACACTTAGGTTATAAAACCCACAGAAAAAAAAACCAACCATTCATACCCCTGTTTTTACCACATGACTCTTAAACCTCATCACCCCAAATTAAAAAGTCCCCAGAAGCAGTATGATTTGAACCATCATCTTCTTGAACTGGACATTAAATACCCTGTCCTGGAACCAGATAGCCCCAAACCGCATGACCCCCAGTTTTAAAAGTGCCAAAAAGAGTCTTTCAACCACCATTTTAGTTTCACTGACTTTGACTATTCCTTTCCGGGGGCCACCACTGAGCCCCAAACCTGCATGACCCCCAAAATTTAAAAATGCCGGAAAAAAGGTCTTTCAACCCCCATTTAGTTTCACGGGACTTTGGGACTAACCTTCCTGGGCCACAGCATGAGCCCCAAAACCTGATGACCCCCACATTTAAAAAGTGCCAGAAGGCAGTATATTTTGACCATCATCTTACTTGAACGGGCATTGAAAACCCTGTCCTGGGAACGCAGAAGGAGCCCCCCCCTCAGACCCCCAATTTTAAAATCCGGAAAAAGGATCTTTTCAACCACATTTTAGTTTCACGGGACATGACTATACCTTTCCGGGGGCCACAGCAGACCCCCAAACCTGCTGACCCCCACTTTTTAAAAAGTCCCGGGAAAAAAGGAGTCTTTCAAACCACCATTTTATTTTCACTGGACACTGCATACCTGTCCGGGCCACAGCATGACCCAGGGCCGGATTACAGTGGGTGGGGTGAAGCCCGGGGCTGGCTTCCGTCACTTTTAAACACGCGGGTTTAAAATGCCCTGATGACGCGCAAACGAAAACTTCGTGCTGAGCGGGATGCGGAAAGCGGAAGTGGAAACTCCAACCTTCCTCAGTACACATCAATACCGGGTATCGTTTGTCCTCCGTTGAGTGTGGCCCAAAATTGAGCTTCACTTGGAAAAACTGATTTTTAACCTTGTTACACCAGGTCCCTTTAATTGGCATTCTTTTTTTTTTATTTTACCAATTTTCTGGAGGAAATGGCTCTGTATTTGTTTTCTTCCGGCTCCATACCCATGGGCCTCTGAAAACCTACATCTGGTCAAGTTTTTTCCCGTACCTCCCTTGACAAATTTAGAGGAATTTTTTTTCCCGCTATTTTGTACATGCAAGTTTTATACTTTAAATTTTAGAAAAACATTTTAAAAACGGGGATGGAATCCCACCCTGTCTTGTTTCTCTTTTTTTAATTGTATTAAATGGGTTGTCCCCAATAAAGGGATTGAAGCTATGTTAAAGATCTTGCAAAAACAATCATTTTAAAAATATGTAAACCATTAACATGTCCTACCTATTCCTTTTTCCCGGCAACACCATACCCATGATCCACTTTTGACAATTGTGAAGAACAAAAAGTCTATTTGAAACAACATTTTTTTGAATGGGGCCTGTAGTATTCTGCATTTCAAAGCAGCAGAACCCCCAAAAAATTATAAAAAGCACTTCTCAGCCACTGTTAAAAAAGTGAAGGGGAAATGCCCCTTAGAAGCCACATTTCTGTTCCAAAGGACCATGATTTTTTGCTGTATCCCCCCCCAACATGACCCCAAACAAATAAAAATGATTCTCAGCCACTGTTAAAAATTGTGAGGCAACATAACCCCAAAACCATTGACAATGAAAAATTCTAAAGATGAAGTGATAAAAGGGAAATGGTTTTTGTCATGAAAAACCTTGGGGTCTTTTTGTCTCCCACCAGCAAAACCAGCAAAAGAAAGTTGGAATTGAGAATAAAAAATTGCAGTAAAAAAGATCTATTTTTAAAAAAAATTTTTTAAGAGGGCCATTTCTGTTTGGAGAGGAATGTAAGTAGACCAGCAAATAAACGGACCCGGCAATTGGGGGGCCACAACTTCAACAAGATCCATCCTGATTCATCTTGATGAAAATCAAACGACCACTTATCTGTGGGAAAGCCGATGCGTTTGTCTTAATTACTCCTCCGGCTGTGCTGAAAGGGCCCCTAATATGACGCGGCTGTGGGCAGGGCAACACCTCTATGGGGGTGGCAGCCGCTCGGGCCATTATCCTTTTTGGATACCCAAATCTATTGGGGGCCGGGCCACATACAAAAACACGGTGTTGAGACGCAAATCGTGAACCAAGATCTTAAGCTGGCTCTGGTTTGTACTTTTCCTGCATTTCTCGTTTGGGGAGTGGGAAATAAAAGTGCCAAGGTCACCCATTAGCTTCGCCACCTGCCTGCCTTTCCCGGCTGCTCCGCTATGGCTACTTGGCACCTACGCCTTCACGTCGCTGGCGTTGTTCCACCTTACATTTTTAAGAACGTGAAGCAACGCAACAGATTCTCCATTATCAATCAGCACGGTCTCCATTTCCTGCATTTGCTCTCTATTGGGTGGGTGGAAGGGAAAGTGCTGATTTTTGTTTTTTACCGGGGGTCCGGAGGTGGGGGCCCCCCATAACTGTTGTTCATTTTGATGCCTTAATGCGAAAGGACCCTGTTGGAGGAAATGGAGCATCCCAACACTCATGTGAGAGTGGAGCCTTGAGTTCCCCAACCTCTTGTTTAGGGGCACTGCAAAATCTCTTCCTCATCTGCCTCAAAAATTCACCCGGGCCAACCTCTTTCCAAGGCAGGGACGTCGGTGTCAGGAATACCTCCTCCTCCCCTCCCCCCCCTTCCTCCGGCACAGCTTTTCAACACAGCCCGACTTTCCTCAGATGACCCCGAGAGCTGAGGGGCCGCCTTGCACTAGCTCTGGGCCCTGAACCACTGCCTAATGAAACCGATAAAATTGGAAACTGTCGGGCCTTGTGGATTTGACGGGGAAAAGGCTCCGTGTCTCTCTGTGTCCGCTCCTCCCCCGTCGCTGGCGGGACCTTTGGTTTCAAGTGTCCAAGATCGTTTTAGAACTAAGAACACACAAGCTCATGCAAAGGGCATCGTCCGCACTGACCTTTTTGGGGGCTTCTTCAAAACCAAGGAGGTTTCAGAGCTCTTTCACCTGCCTCCACTTCGGTGGCTCAACACCCCGGGTCCGCACCACTGCTTGTCAGGCCATGTGTCCTTTTTCGTACTGGGGAATGGGATTTTGCGCCCCACAAACCTGGGGCAGTGGAGGGTGGAATTCCCGCGTGTTGCCACGTCAACAATGAGACGTTTACGAGGGGCGAGCTGACGCTGCAACGCGCAGCGAGACGAAGCAGGGGTGCGAACGGCGGAAATGCGAACCAGACCTCGAGCCTTCCACAGGGAGTCCAACCCGGTTGCCTTTTTGAAAAAATTTTTTTACGACAAGGGCATTACATTTTCCCGGCAAGGGATGGCTCCCGCCCACCGATCTTAAGGCGGGGCCAGCAGATTTTTTGGGCCTTTTTCGCACACCCCTTTCCGGCAAAGGTTTTTTGTCACCCAGCCGCGCTCGGCTCCGGTTGCGGAGAGGGGCCCTCCAAAGCTCCCGACCTTGTGTGGGGGGGTCTCCAAGGCAGATTAAATTTCAACCGGCCCTGGTTCTCTGGCACGGATGCCACCAGAACCCTTTGGGGGAAAAAGCCCTGCCCATCCCGCGGTTTTGAAGAGGGTGCGCCGAGCCCGAGGCCACCGTCACCCCCCAAAACATCCACCCACTCACCCAGTGACGTCACAGAGAAATAAGCGGCCTTGGCCGTGCTTACTATCCAGGGGGCGGTGGTGAAGGACTTTTCCGGACAAAGTCAGGGCAACGGCTTGAAATTTTTTAAATTTTTATAGTAGGGTGGGTTGGGACGCACAGTTGCAACTTGATAGGGTCTGGTCAAAAAGTAGGTGATTTAATTCACCACAGTTACAAGAAAAAAAAATTTACCGCCCACCGAAAATTGATGCAAAAATAGATTCATTTAATTAAATCCACAGGCTCCAGAGTAATAACAAGGGGACTTAAATCACTGAGTTTCGGGGCCGCAGGCCTTTTTCAAAAAGTCACTGTGGAGGAATAAATGTAGAATAAGCACACAGTTCAAGTTGACAACACAAAATGACAGTGTAATAAAGAATAGAAAGAGTAAAATAAATAAAAAGAAGAACAAAAAAAAAAAAGTAAAAAAAAAAAAAACTAAAAAAGTAAGGAAAAAAAAATTTTCAGTATAAACAAAAAAATTTTAATCAAAAAAAAAAATGACAATTTTTTGGGAAAAACACCCCTATAATATAAAATAATTTTTTAAAAAAATTTTATATATATAATTTTTAAAATAAAATATTAAAAATTAAAATTCCCACACAAAACCCCACAAATAACATGAAAATAAAAATTATATAATATAATAAAATATAATATATAATTATATATAATAAAATTAGTATATATATAAAATTAAAAAAAAAATCCCCACAAAGCGAAAAAATTAACTTTTAGAAACCCAAACAAAACATGGGAAAACCCGCAGGTAAAAATAAAAATAAAACATTAAACTTTCCCGGCCAGACCCCCGGAACCCGGGAAAAGATCCGCGAAACCCTACGTCATGTCCTTAAGAAAAAGAGTTTGGGAAAAAATTTTTTTTCCCTCATAAGATTTCGGCCTGCGAAATTTTGGGCCGCCCCCCCGCCTTCAATGTATGAGAAAAAAAAAAGGTGGAAAAGCAAAAAAAAGGGGAAAGGTGATAAGGGGGAAGTTAGTAGAAAGGGGCCCACTACTTTCAGTAGAGAAAAAAGGGGAGCAAGAAGGGGATTTTTTACAAAAAAACAATTTAGTTCAAAAAGAAAGTTGAATAAATTTTCACAAACAGTGAAAAAAGATAACATGGATAAAGGAAAAAAATTGGGGTTTAGAAATAAAGGGAAAAATAAAAAAAATTGGGATAAATAAAAGGGATGAAAAAAAAAATAACAAAGAAAAAAAGAAAAAAAAAGGAAAAAAAAAAAAACAAAAAAAAAGGAAAAATAAAAATAAAGGGAAAAATCAGAAAAAAAAAAAATGAAAAGGGGAAAAGAAAAAAAAAAGGTGAGAAAAAAAATCAGAGGAAAAAAAAAAACCTTAAAAAAAATACTTAACCCCCCCTTAGTACAAACCACCCCTTTCTTATCAAAAGGATCCTTGGCCATTTCCTTTCAGTCCTTTAGTACAGTTGAAAAGGGTTTTTCGACAATGCCCTACGGTTTACATTAGAGTAGGGCATTTTTTAACACTTCTAAAATCATTCTAGGGGAAATTGAGGCAGCCACAAATTTTTTTTTTTTTTTCAAAAAATTGAAAGGGCGAACGGGAACTCCCCATTCTGTAGGGGAACTATTAACTTTGGGTTTTTCTCAAGAATGGGCTATTTTTTTTTTGAAAAACCCGGTTTTACGCACAAAAAAAGGGAACAGCAAAATGGTTTCCAATTTTCCCCCCCCCAATCCCGGAAGCCTACAAGGCTAAATTTTGGGGAGGACCAATTTTTTAAAAACGGAATGACCTTTTCCGTACCATTTTTGGGACAAAGGAAAAAAAAACCCATAGTTTGAAAATTTTTTTGTTTTTGGGAAAAGGTAAAAACGTGGTTTCTTTTACAGCATTTTAAACGTATGGTTAAATTCCTTAAAAACCTGAACTTCATTCACATGGGAAAAACGACCCCAAAACCCGGTTTTTCCCTTTTTCTAGATACCCTAGGGGTTAGGAACAGCGTAACACCCTTACACTAAATTTTTAACAAGAAACCTACAGATAGGAAAAAATCTCCTCCATTTTAAAAGTTTGCCCCAAACCCGTATCAAAACAAGAAACCCTTACCCAATCAAAAAAATTATGAATTTTCAACGTATTGGGGCAAAACCCAAACCCTCAGAGAAAAACCAGTTTTCAAGGAGAGGGGATTATAAATTCCGGATAAGCTATCCGGGAAAACATCCTTACACTAGAACAGGGAAACCAAACCTAGGGGACCCCCAAAACCATTTTAAATTCCTTTGCAACACTCATCATCCAATGATTTTTTGGGAAAACACAACATTTCTGAGACGACACGGGAAAAATTCTACGGGCCGGTCATACCCCCTTTGGGGTTTGGGGTTTCAGAACCCCCCTTTTTAAATGGGGCTCAAAGAGACCTAGAAAAAACCAGAAAAAGCTCGGAAGGCCGACGGGGCTCTAATAAATTCCACTACAATCCACTCTGTCTTCCCCCAAAGAGATTACTTTTCCCGTTTGCAGTTTTTGCCCACTTTTCCAGTGAAATAAGGGGTTTTACCCAGTGACTCATCCAAGAACAGGAAAAAAATTAATTAAATTGGGGGGCCCCTTAAACCTTTGCAATAGCCCCTTTAAGTTGTATTTTGCCCTAAAATGTCCCGGGCCGGTCTTTTTTTTACATTGGAAGACGGGCCAAAAAATTAAAAGACCCCTTTTCCCCGGGTCAAAAAGGGTCGTCAATAAATTTCAGAAACAGGTTTACCTGTCCCCACTTTCTTTTCCCCTCGTAAGCAGCCCATAATATCCCCCAATTTTCCCCCGGTTTTCCCCAAAGTGGGGAAAACGGGTTAAAGAAAAACCAAAACGTGGTGGGTAACCAAAAATTAAGATGCTAAAAAGAGAGAGAGCTTTTTTTTTTGGTTTTTTTAAGACTCAAAAAGGGGGCACATCCCCTTTTGCCTAAACGGGGAAAATTTTACTTCTTATTTATTTGAACATGTCTTACTTTCATGTATACTAATTTTTTTTGTATTTCTCTTTTTTAAAAAGCAACTTTAGGCCCGAAATGGAAACGGGGGTGAAAATTTTCGGAGTAAACTTTTTTTAAAACTTTGGCCTTTGCATTCTTTATCTAAAACATTTTTTCCTAACCTTCAAAAAAATTTTTTTTCTTGTTTTTTTAAAACCTTTTTTTTTTTTTTTCCCCCCTTTTTTTTTCCCCTTTTTTTTTTTCCCCTTTTTCCCCCACCCCTTTTTTTTTCTCTTTTTTTTTCCCCCCCCCTTTTTTCCTCCCCCCCCCTTTTTTTTTCCTCTTTTTTTTTTTCCTCCTTTTTTTTTTCTTTTTTTTTCCCTTCCCCCCCTTTTTTTCCTCTGATTTTTTTCCTTTTTTTATTCTATTTTTTCCTTTTTTTTTTTTCCTTTTTTTTTTTCCTTTTTTTTTTTTTCCTTTTTTTCCAATTTTGTTATCTTTTATTCTTTCCCCTTTTATTTATCTATTTTTTTTTATTTTTTTTTCTTTTTCCAAAATCTTTTTTTTTTTTTGCTTTTTTCCATGTTTTATCTTTCTCACCTGTTTGTGAGATCTATTGCTTTCAATTTTTAGAACTAACTTGTTTTTCTAAATAACCTCTTCTAGTTTCCCATTATCCCCCCCTTTACCTTTTTGAATGTATTGACCGTCTCAAACTAACTTCCACTTATCACCCCCCGCTTTTTTTTTGCTATTTCCACTTTTTCCCTATTCCCTAAAACGACGGGGGCGCGCCACGCCCCCATGCCCCCGAGTCCTATAAACTACTTTTCCCCCCATCTTTTTTCTTTTAAACCGGGAAAAGCCCCCCTTTTAAAAAAAAAACGGGGAAAATTTCCCGGGTTTTTCCGGGGGATCTGGGCCCGGGTAACGCCACTAAATCACAGCCACCTATCTGGCAACCTGGAGGCTCTCTTTTTCCAGGGGGGCAAAGGCCCCTTTTTTTCCTTATTCTTCATCTATACAACAAAAAGGGGAAAGTGACTCAGGGTGTAATAGGAGAAATTGACAGGGACATTGTGCCCTTAAATTTAAAACTGAAAAGGGCCCTCTTTTAAAATGAGGTTCTATTACATACCAAACGCTTGCATTTGCTAAAGTTTAAATAATTTTTGTATAAAAGAAATTTTTAGCCCGCATTTTTTTTATCTACATGCCTTTTCCTAAGGTTTTTTTTGATCTTCCCAAAGTTATGTTTTTGCTTTGTGTGTAAGGGTTTTTTTATATATATAAAATAAAAGCAGTATAGTGTGGTGTGTGTGGGGTAATAATAAAAAAATATAAATATATAAATATTATATATAATAAAAATTATAATATTTTAAAAATATATATATATAAATAATATAGTTTTGGGTTTTTCCCCAAAATTTTCATTTATTTTTATTAATGTTCTTTAAAAAACGTATAATTTTTGGGTTTTTTTACGTTTTTTAGTTTTTTTTATTTTAAATTTTTTTTTTTGTTCTTTTTTTTTTTATTTATTTTTAAATTCTTCATTTTTTATTACACTGTACAAATTGTGTTGTCACTTGAACATGTGTGCTTATTTTTACAAATTTTTTCCCCCCACAGTGACTTTTTGAAAAAGGCTGACAGGGCCGAAACGCAGCGATTAAGTCCCTTGTATATTATCTCTGGACCTTGGGATATAATAAAATGAATCCAAATTTTTTCATCAAAATTTTTGGTGTGCGGTTTAATTTTTTTTCCCTTGAAATTTTTTGATGACACTGGCTGGGCCCGGCAAAGGGAAAGGGGTTTTCTTTTGGGAAAGAAAAGCCCGCACGGCATCTGTATTGGGCAGGGGAGGGGCCTGAAAGTGGGGGAACCCCCTCTGTGTCCAAAAGAACGGAAAGGCAAAATTTTTCCAAGGCCCAAAAACCTGGCAATTTCCGACATTCAGCTTTTTTTGGGTTTGGGGTGGTTTTTTTTTAAAATTTTTCTTGGGTCCCAAAACCCGGAAGACAAAGGGGTGGCTGCTAGACTGGCCACTGAACGGCGGCAGGTTTGTCCAAAATGGCAGAAGGAGAAAAGGGGGAAAGGGTGGGTCTCTGGTTTTGGGGTTTTGGGTACCCCGGGGTGAAGCGGAGCGATCCCTATCATGGGCTCTGAAGACAAGGGCAGCGAGGAACGCTTTGGGTGGTGGGGGAGGGGAGGAGGCGGAGACAGAAAGGGGGGTGACCCGGGTTGGAGGCCCCGGGGTTTTGGGCTTGGCCTTTTTTGGGCCCAAATGTTTTTCCCCCCATTTTCCCAAAACCCTGCATTTGCTGCAAAGTTACAAAACAGTTTTGGGGGTGGTTAAAAACCCCTTAAGGTTTTTTTTTGCCTCTACTTTTTTCTTTTTCCCGGGAAAAGGGGGCATATTAAAATCGTTGGGTAAATCATAGGCTTGCTCCCAAAGAAGGGCCCCGGGTTGAGGGTCCTGGACCTTTTTGAAAGGCGATAACGAGGAGCGGGGTTTTCGCTGACCATGGCTGGCGGAACCCTAACAGCGGCTTCTGCGACCGGGCCCCCTCCCCTTTTTTGTGGCGGGCCCCTATTGACACTACCCCCCTCATCTTTCCCCCTCGTCCACGATGAAAGCGCTTTCCCAAGGCCCCAAATTTTGCAGAAAAGACCACTTTGGAAACCCCCAATGTCCCCTCATCAACATCAACAAAGGGACTTTTTTCGTCCTGACAAAAACTGCATCCAGACTGCGGGCCCAAACAAGAGGACTGAAGGGGTTGCCGACCGGGCCCGGGGGTTTTTTGGGGCCCATTGAACCGCTTCCCCCACCCCCCTCTGATGGGAACAGTAAATGGGCGCCCGACAGACTAAAAAAAAACTTTTTTATCTTTTAACATGCCTTCTGAAATCCAACCGCATTTTTTCAACAAAGAGGTCTTCAGACAATGGATTTTTCCACAGTGGGGGTACACGAGTTGACATTTGGGCTGCTTCAGGGGTTTGGGCGGAATTTCTATGAAGCCCGGGTGACGACATTTTTGGCCCTTACCCGGGAGGACGGGGGAAGGAAGACCCGCTAGAAGCAGGGGTTTCATTAAAACCCCGAAGGACAGATTGGGGACGATGGGTTCGTTTCTTAGATTTTACGGGGCCCCGACACAGCATGACAGGCCGGGCGGTCCCCGCCAAAAAGACGAAACCCTGGCAAGCTGTTTATCGCCAGCCTAAGGAGCACCTTCTCTCGTACCCTACCCAAATCCCCTGTGCTTTAAACCCCCTTTTTTGCTCGCTTACCACCCCCATTTTTTCTCCAATTCAAAATATTAAAAAATTTTAGAAGCTATGGGAAAAGTTTTGGAAAGTCCTTATTAAAAGGGCCAAATCACACTATTCTCAAATCCCCCAAAACAAAAAAAAATTGCGGGGTTCAAATTTAACTGCAAGGTTTTATCAACAAATTGGACTGGGCAAAAGTCAAAAAAACACGTAATTTTTTTTTTTTTCAAGGTATAATACACCCGGGATTTTTTGCACCTTTCAATTCACCTGTGGGGACAAAAAGAATTGCCTTTTTTAAGATTTTTCGTGGAAGTTTCGTTTAAAAGAACCCAAAACGGGGCCAAAAGTAAAAAAAACGTATTGTTAAAGTTTTCCCAAAAATAAACGGTATTTTTTCACCTTTTAAAATCAAATGTGGTTTACTATAAATTGCTGTTTTTTAAAATTTACAAGGATGCTGCATCAATTAACCAAAGCCCGGGGGGCGCAAAAGTTAAAAAAAAACTTTTCTGTTAGTTTTTCGTAAATAAAAAACTTTTTTTTTTGCACCTTTTAATTCCCGTGGGGACTATAGAATTGCGTTTAAGATTTTAAAGTGGATGCTGCGTCCCTTTAACAAAGCAGGGTGCGCAAAAGAAAAAAAAAACGTATCTGTTTTGTTTTTTTATTAAAACACGTATTTTTTTCAAACCTTTTAATTTACCTGTGGGACTATAGAATTGCTGTTTTTAAATTTTTCGGGATGCTGCTCAAGAACAAAACGGGGGGCGCAAAAGTCAAAAAAAAACACTGTTTTGTTTTGTTTTTATACACGGGATTTTTTTGGGAACAAACAACCTGTGGGTGACTACAAATTGCTGGGTTGTAAAAATTTTAACCGCAAGGTGGGTAAAAACAAAACAGGTGGAATGGGTAAAAATTTAAAAAGGGAAAACCCATCTGAAAAGTATACTGATAATAAAAGTGGAAATTTTGCACCTAACAAAGAGGGCCTGCAGTTACTAGAAAAGATGGGGTATCCCCAATAAAAGTTCAGGCTGCCCAATAAACCAGGAAATATTTTTAAAAGCAAAAAGTTAAAAATAAAAATATTGCATGCAATATCCCACACTAATCTTGGGAACTTTTTCCAGTGGCTTTTTTAGATAGAGCCTTTTCCCGTGTTCGCCCGCAGGGCCCCCCCCCCCCCCCGCTTCCCCTTGACTTTACGCGGTAATGCTGCTTAAAAATTTTCTAAACTAACTACAAAAAATCTCTAAAACTCTAAAACTAAATAAATTGGAAGGGTCACAGCTAATTTGTAGAGGGTTTTTCTGTTTCAAAATAACTAATTTCGCTGACTGTTTGGCCCCCAGGGAGAGCGCAGTCCTATTCCATGAGACGCGAAGACACAAAGGGTGGACCGGAAACACGTTTTATGGAAATTTCGAGGTCAAGTGGGTTTTTTCCACCAATCGCAACCAAAACACATCCCCGTCATGACTTTGCACACACATCTCAAACCCCGCTCTTTCGTAATCCCGATTTTTTGGCCGCCAAAATTTAAGGGGAAACGGGCCCAAAAAGGCGCGTCTAAAAAGAAGATGCACAGATTTAAACCTTAATTTTAAACCCCATGATTTAAAAATTTCGATCACCCTAAAAACCTTGCCCATTTTTAACTTTTTGGGCGATAAAAATCGCTCAACACTACTCTAAGCTGATTTGCTGGCCGACAAAAAGGGCAGGAAAACGCAAAAATGGGGCGATTTGAAAAAGATTTTTCACAGATTCCCCACTAAATTAACGCTGATCGGAAAAAATTCCGAAAACACCTAAAAACCCCTGGGGGAAATTTCCCCTTTGTCGATTATAATCGCTTTTACACAGATGCTGCCCCTACGTCATTCTGGAGGAAAGCTAAAAAGTTCAATAGAAAAGTTAAAAGGAGGGTTACTTTCACTCTTTGCCTGTGCCCCAACCTGTAGTATGGTACGTTAAAGATCCCAGAAGTGAACTGCTACATCATAGTCATTCAGTAATTCATCATTGTAATACAGCCCTGATCTCAGCGCAGCTGCGGCGCCCGGATGCCGCAAACTCCGGTGTTTGCAGCGACGTCTAAAAAAAACGCTGCAAAACAACGACCCGCAAACCCGCCGACGTCAAAAATCAGTGGGCGGGCCCTTTTAAGGGGTTTTTAAAATGCGAGGGGAAACTTGGTTTGGTCTTCATACAATGTTGTGTTTTAGTATGACGCATATGACTGCCGCCGCTCTTAGAATCGCTTCATTATAAAATTCCCTGGGCACTTAAGAGGGCAAAACTGACCAAAAAACTGAAGCGGGAATGTAGCCTGATAAAGTCATGGCAGCACCAGCTGCAAAAAAACAAGCTGAGGGCTCAGGTGGCAACATCAGTAGGCCACAAAGTGGCACGGTAACAGAGTGTGGAGGTGACGGCATCAGCCACAGCAGCATGAGGTTAGAGAGTGGCACAATGACATTTTGGAGGTGGTAAAAACAGGAGTAGGCCACAGAATGGCACAATGACACAGTGTGGAGGGCACTGCAGCAGCCACAGCAGCAGCATGAGGTCAGACAGTGGCACAATGACAGAGTGTGTAGGTCACGGCAGCAGCCACAGTAGCAGCATGAGGTCAGACAGTGGCACTGTGACATTCTGGAGGTGGCAAAAACAGGAGTAGGCCATAGAGTGGCACAATGACACAGTGTGTAGGTCACGGCAGCAGTCGCAGCAGCAGCATGAGGTCAGACAGTGTCACAATGACAGAGTCTGTAGGTCACGGCAGCAGCCACAGCAACAGCATGAAGTCAGACAGTGGCACAATGACATTCTGGAGGTGGCAAAAACAGAATTAGACCACAGAGTGGCACAATGACACAGTGTGTAGGTCACGTCAGCAGCCACTGCATCAGCATTTGGTCAGTCAGTGGCACAATGACATTCTGGAGGTAGCAAAAACAGTAGTAGGTCAGACAGTGGCGTGTTGAGGTGGCACCAACAGGAGTAGGCCACAGAGTGGCACAATGACAGAGTGTGAAGGTCACGGCAGCAGCCACAGCAGCAGCATGAGGTCAGAGAGTGGCACAATGACAGAGTGTAGAGGTGGCACAAACAGGAGTAGGCCACAGTGTGGCACAATGACAGAGAGTGGAGGTGAAGGCAGGAACAACAGCATCAGGTCAGAGAGTGGCACAATGACAGGCTGTGGAGGTGACTGCAGCAGCAACAACAGCAGCAGCAGCATGAGGTCAGAGAGTGGCACAATTACACGTGAGGATGTCACAGCACAAGCAACAGCAGCAGCAGCATGAGATCATAGAATTGCACAATGACAGAGTGTGGAGGTGGGTGGCAATACCAGTCCCTGGTAAAGATGGTGGTAGTCAGATGGAGAAAATGTCAGCAGATGTGTGGCATCAGGCGGGTGGCGGCATCAGAATAGTGGCTGAGGCAGGTAGTTTGAACCCGGACTAATTTCTCAAAGTTTGGGTGAGGCGTCATGGCTGATGTAATCTGACGCCTAAGGCATTGGTGTGTGGAAATCCTTGCCGATCCACGCCTGATTCATCTTGACAAAGGTCAGTCGTTCCACATTTCTCATGCACAAGCGGGTTCTCCTTGGGGTAATGATGGCCCCCGCCGCACTGAACACCCGCTCTGATGCCACACTACTGGCCGGGCAGGACAGCTTCTCCACTGCAAACTCGGCAAGTTGCGGCCACACATCCAGTTTGGCTGCCCAGTAGTCCAGCGGATCTTCTAACTGGGGTGGCAGAGTGCTGTCCAAGTAGGCCACCACCTGTTGGTTCAGGGACTGCTCCAGGTCCTGCTGCTGCTGCTGGCGACTGCCCTCCTCAGTAGGCGGGTGAAGGAAGCTGCTCATCAGTGACTCCAGACTTAGGTTGCTGCTGATGGAGCTGGTACTGCTCCTACCCCCCCACCTTCCCCCAGCAGCCGCAGCAGTAGTGCGTGAGCGCTGAGTAACCCCCAGTCAGAGCTGTCAGGGGAGGGACGATGCCGCACATAGGCAGCGGCCAACTGACTACGGAGGATGGAGGGTGGAGAGCCAGAAGTCATCCCTTTGCCGGATGGTGACTATTCGGTTGTCACTATCCAGGCAAATCATCATGTCGCTGGCCATCTAAATTCCCCAGACAATGCTTCTGCTCCAATGTCCTCTTCCTCCTCCTCCTCCTACAGTTCAGTCCCCACCGGACTCATGTGGCCGCAAGATGTAGTCGCCACGTCTCCAGTCCCCTGCCCAGACAGATTTTTTCAGCATCTGTTCCAGTACATGAAGCAGTGGAATGACATTATTCATCCCATAGTCCTGGCGGCTGACAAATAACGTGGCCTCCTCGAATGTCCTCAGCAAACGGCAGGTGTCACGCATGAGCTGCTACTGGCTGACATCAAAGTTACACAGGGGAGTACTTCTGTCCGCCTGGATCATCAAAAAATTTTTAATGGCCCTTCTCTGTTCATACAGTCGATCCACCATGTGCAGGCTGGAATTCCCACAGGTGGAAACATTGCATATCAGCGTGTGTTGGGGGAGACCGTTCTGCCACTGCAACTCAAGGAGGGTGTTCCTGGCTTTGTAGGAATGGATGAAGTGCATGCACAGTTTCCTGGCCATCTTCTGAAGATCGTTGGAAGACTTCAGAAACCTTTTCACAATCAGATTGAATATGTGCGCCATGCAGGGCGCATGGACCATCCCTCCTCAGTACAGCACGGACACCATGTTCCTCCCATTGTCCGTCACCATGGTTCTGATTTGCAGTTGGCGCGGAGAAAGCCCCCCATCTATTTCTTGCTGCATGACGCGGAGCAGTTCCTCCCCCTCCACATGTCTGCGCTGCCGTGCACCTTGGAACAAACTGGCCCACCTCCTGTTCTACATATTTGTGAAGGTTTGGTACTGCCTTTTTTTAAAAGAAATTACGGCTTGGAACTCTCCACCTCGGCTCGGCACAGACCATTAATTCTCTGAATGGTGCAGAGTCCAACCATTTGGAAAGGGAGGGACTGCAGTACCAAAAACTTGGACAGGAGCACGGTTAGCTTCTGCACCTTAGGAGGGTTTTGGTGCATACTGGTGTCTCTTTGCAATCACCTCGTTGAACGACTGCTGGCGCCATGAGTAGCGAGGAGCAGGAGCGTCTGGACCGGGAGATGATAGTAAAGAGAAACACCTCCCTTCTCCAGAGGTGGTGGAGCCTTGACTGGCTGCAATGGCATGCATGCCACTGTCCGCTGCTGCTGCGGTGGGATGGACCACCACATCTGAGCCACGGTTCTCCCAGGACACCGGATGGTGATGCTGCATGTGTTGACGCAAGGCCGTGGTGCCAACGTTAGCTCCCTGGCCACGCTTCACTTTCTACCCACAGATTCTACATATAGCCATATTCGGCTCCTCTGGTTTCTTAGCAAAGAACTGCCATACCGCCGAGTAGCTGATTTTACCGCCAACACTCCGCACTGAGTGACTACTACCGCCGCTGCCTCGCTGAGCCCCTGTACCGCTACATTCTTGGACCTGCGGAGCGGGTTTTCTACCCCGTGGCCGCTTGCCACACAACCCACACAACCCACTTGCTGGCTGCGCCGCTGCCTGATGCACAAGCTGATGCCCTCTTCTCCTGACGATGATGAAGCCCTTGCTTCACCCGGCTCCCAAGTGCGGTTGGCTACATCATCATCGATTTGTGTTTCATCGTCACTGCTTTCCTCATTATTATTATTATTATTATTATTTATTTTTTGAGCGCCCTTGGTTCCAGAGCGCTGTACATTCAGGTTTCATACATAACATAGGTCAAACAAGTACAAGGTGACAAGTTACTAACTAACAAACTGGTACAGAAGGAGAGAGGTCCCTGCCCATGAGGGCTTACACTCTAAAAGGAAGGTGGGAAGAGACAGAAGGTGAGTGGCAGACATTGTTTGTGGATAGTTTTAGTGACAGCAGGGTTATTTTTGGGTTTGTAGGCAATCCTGAAGAGATGGGTTTTCAGGTTGCTTTTGAGGCTGGTGAGAGTGGGGGAGAGTCTGATGTGTTGGGGCAGTGAGTTCCAGAGTGTGGGTGAAGCAGGGAGAAAGTCTTGGAGACGGTTGAGGGAGGAGCTGATAAGGGGGAGAGCAGAGAAAAAGGTCCTGTGAGGAGCGGAAAGGTTGCGTGACGGGAGATATCTGGAGATTAGAGCAGGAATGTATGAAGGGGAGAGGTCATGGACAGCCTTGTAGGTCAAGGTTGCTAACTTGAACTGGATTCCCTGGGCAATGGGAAGCCAGTGAAGGGATTGGCAGAGGGGAGTGGCAGGATGAGTATCGAGGAGAGAGGTGAATCAGACGGCAGCAGAGTTAAGGATGGATTGGAGGGGGCGAGGGTGCTAGCTGGGAGGCCGCAGAGAAGGAAGTTGCAGTAGTCTAGGCGTTAGATGACGAGGGCATGGACCAGCTTTTTTGTGCTTTCGAAGTTAAGGAATGAACGGATACCGGGAGATATTTTTCAGGTGGGGGCCCGGCAGGTGGAGGTGGGGGTTTTGGGAAATGTGCGGTTTGAAGACAGATTGGAGTAAAGGGTTATCCCAAATGGCAGCGGACTTGTAGAGCTGGTGAGAGAGTGTAGCCTTTGGGACTGTGATAGAGGATCAGGTGGAGGGTGGAGTGGGAGGTGGAAAGATGATGAGTTCATTTTTTCTCCACGTTTAGCTTCAGGGGGACGTGAGGGAAGTAGGGAGGATATGGACGAAAGACAGTCAGGGACCCGGGAGAGTAGAGAGGTAAATATCTGGGCCGGAGATGTAGAGTTGGGTATCATCAGATACAGGTGGTAATGAAAGCCATGCGATGCTATTAGTTGACCCACCCAAAAGTGTGATAGAAAAGAGTGTGGGCCCAGGACAGATCCTGGGGTACCCAACAGAGAGCGGGCAAGAGGAGGAGGTGGTGCGTGGTGAGAGATGCTGAATGTCCCCATCAGTGAGGTAGGAGGATATCCAGGAAAGGGCCAAGTCCGTGATGCCGAGGGAGGAGAGGATTTGTATGAGGAGTGAGGGGGTCGCAGTGTCAAAGGCGGAGGAAAAGGTCTAGGAGGAGAAGCACAGAGTAAGTGGCGTTTAGGCTTTGGCAGTTGCTAGGTCATTGGTGACTTTGGTTAGGGCGGTTTCTGTAGAGTGGTGGGGTCGGAAGCCAGATTGCAGTGGGTCAAGGAGAGAGTTGGTGGATAGATGAGAGGAAAGTTGAAGATAGACGTGTTGTTCGAGGAGTTTAGAGGCGAATGGAAGCAGTGAGATGGGGCGAGAGTTGGACAGTGAGGCGGGGTCACGAGATGGTTTCTTAAGGATGGGTGTGATGATCGCATGTTTTAAAGGGAGGAAAGGGAAGGGTGCCAGAGGTTAATGATAGGTTGACGAGTTTGGGGGAGGGCTGGGTTTATAGAAGCACTGAGGTCTGGGATGAGGTGGGATGGCAGTGGATCAAGATTACAGGTAGTGAGGTTGGATTTGGACAGTAGAGTGGAGAGCTTGTCATGGGTGACAGTAGAGAAGGAAGATAGGGGGGAAGAGTGATGAGCAGGTGTAGAGGTGGGATGTGGGGACACTGCAGGAATAGAGATAGACAGAGGGGACTGTGGGGTGAAGCTTTGTCTAATGAGATTGATCTTATTAAGAAAGTAAGTGGCGAAGTCATCTGCTGAGAGGAGAGATGGGGGAGGGGGTGCTGGTGGACGGAGGAGAGCGTTGAAGGTTTTGAACAGTTGTCTGGGGTTGTGAGACAGGGGAGGATATGAGGGTGGTGAAGTAGTCCTGTTTGGCTGATGAGAGTGCAGATTTAAATGTATGCAGTGATTGTTTGTATGAGGTGAAGTCAGTGGTGGAGCGGGTTTTCTTCCAGTGGCATTCAGCAACTCTAGAAGCTCGCCTCAGCTGTTTGGTGGAGTCTGTGTGCCAGGGTTGTCTGTTGATTTTGCGTGTTCTGTTGTGTGTGAGAGGAGCGACCGTGTCAAGAGTGGAGGTGATTGTGTTGTTGTAGAAGGTGGTGGCTATGTTTTGGGTCAGTGAATGAGAAGATGGTAGAGAGGGGAGAAAGAGATTCAGAGAGAATGCCGGGGTTAAGTTGTTGTTTGGTTTCTAAAGGGGAGAGCAGTAGATTTGGGGGGGGGGGGGCAGGTGCGGTGGAATTGGTGGAGAAGGTGAGCAGGTTGTGGTCAGAGATGGGTAAAGGAGAGATTGAGGTGTTAGATAGAGGACAGAGGCGGGTGAAGATGAGTCCAGTGTGTGTCTATCTTTTGATGGCTCCAGAGGTCCACTGGGTGAGGCCGAAGGAAGAGGAGAGTGACAGGAGTTTGTTAGTAGTGGAGCAGGGGGTGTCGATTGGGATGTTGAAATCTCCCCTGATAATAGTGGGGATGTCAGTGGAGAGAAAGTGAAGGAGCCAAGGAAGCGAAGTGGGCGAGGAAGGTGGTGGCAGGGCTGGGGGACGATAAACAACAGGGCCCCTTGGAGGTTGGAGGGGGAGTAGATGCCCGGGGGGTGCACCTCGAAGGAGGGGTGGGTGAGGGAAGGTAGTGGGGGAAGGGGACATAAGCGCAGGTAGCTGACAGAAGAAGGCCGACACCTCCACCATGTTTAGTGCAGGGGGGGGGGTGTGGGTAAACTGAAAACCCGCCGTAAGAGAGTGCAGCAGGGGAGGTTGTGTCGAGGGTGTCGCCAAGTTTCTGTTGTCCAAGGAAGGTTAGGGGGGCGGGAGATGAGGAGGTCCTGGATGAAGAGAAGCTTGGTGCCTACAGTACGTGCATTCCAGAGAGCTCCAGACATGGGGATAGGTATAGCGGGGGTGAGGGGAATGGGCTTTATATTTAAGGGGTTATGGAAGTTGGTGCTTCTTGGCCTGTAAGGGGCAGGTGAAATAAGAGTGGGGATGTGGTGAGGGGGCCCAGGATTGGGGGATATGTCCCCAGCAGCAAGGAGAAGGAGGGAGAGTGTGAGAAGGTGTGTGTGGGATAGAGCAAAAGGGGGTTGTGTAGGTTTTGCGAGAGAGGTTTTAATGCTGTGAAAGAGGTGGAGAGCAGAGGTCAGGTGTGAGGGTAGGATAGACGGGGAGATATGGAAGTCGTTGCCAAGTGTGGGTGTGTGAGGATAGACAAGGAGTTTTAGGAATAGGGAGGTAGTGATGATAGTGGCATAGAAGTGCATTTTGGAGGTGGTATGACTATAAAGCCGACTAAAATAATTTTTACCTTAAGGTCAGTCCTGGTTCATTTCTGGCTTCAATTCTGGTATAATTCTGAAGTCACACTTATGGAATAGCACTTAATGGATATTGCATCACTGACCAGGTCAAACACTGACCTAACATGTGCTCTTATATAGTCATCTATCTTAAATCAGCTATCAGGTGTGAAACAAGAGGTGGGAGGGGTGGAGGATGTTACTGAGCAGAAGGAGATTTGCAAGTGAGGAAAAGTAGGCATAGAGGCCTCTTGTTAAAGTAGGAGATGCAAACAAAGTTATTATAGCAGAATTTCATACCATTACATTTAAAACAGCAGAGCAGGGGGTTAAACAATACAAGTCTTGGTATGCAGAGGCTGACCCCTCACAACCTGACCTCCCATGCCACTCTCCACATCTATATTTTTCCGCCTACTGCAAGAAGTAGGGGATATTGGCCCCATTTCATCGCTGCCAAGTAGCTGCTGACTGTCCTCCTCAAATTGTTCATCCTCGCTGTATAGTGGCGCTGAGCCCAGACCACATAGTAGATCTCTGGCTGAGGGAACCAGATTGGACAGAGGTGGGTTGAGGACAGGTGAGGGCCGCTGACCCACTCCCGGGCCATTCCAACTAATGGTTGTGTCTGATGATCCCACCGACTCTTGGCTGGGGTTGTCAGATGTCATCTGGGAGGAAGTGGATGACCTAGTCAACCAATCAAGAACCATTGGGTTGCTGATCTACACACGGCCACTAGATGACACCGGCAGCTCTGGCCTCACCGAGTGACCCCTGCTGCGACATCCCCTTTCTGTGCTTCGACCTGGGCCTGCTCCAGGAATGTTTGTGCCACTGCCACTCGCATGTGAAGAGCCTGCCACCTCTCTGTCTGACATACTATTTGTTCTAAAACGTACAGACTCTGTTTAATGAAGATATCTGTATATGATAAATACACACCCTGTATTTGACTCCAAATGAACCCACTAACAAGCTTGGGTAACCCTTGGATATAAATTGCGCTCCACAAATGGGCAGGAAAAATTGACTTGTATGTGCCGTTTAAAAAACACTGTGTATTTTACTGAATATAAAAGCACAAACAGGCTTAATTAACCTTCGGATATGAATTATGCTACAGCCAAAATTTCTTCTTTGGCGTTGAAAATCAACGTTTCTTTTACTGAGTACAACTGCATAAAAATACTTAGTTAAACCTTGGATGTAAATTGCGCAAAAGAAATGTGCTGCCTAAAATTACCAGCTTTGTAGCGTGTTAAAACGGCGTGTATTTTATGGAGCACAACAACAGAAAAACTCGTAATTAATCTTAGGATATGAATTATGCTACAGCCAAAATTTCTTCTTTGGCGTTGAAAAACAACGTTTCTTTTACGGAGTACAACTGCAGAAAAATACTTAGTTAACCCTTGGATGTAAATTGCGCAAAAGAAATGTGCTGCAAAAAATTACCAGCTTTGTAGCGTGTTAAAACGGCGCGCATTTTACGGAGTACAACAACAGAAAAATTCGTAATTTACCTTTGTATATTAATTACTCTACAGCCAAAATTTCTTCTTTGGCGTTGAAAAGCAACGTTTATTTTACTGATACAACTGCAGAAAAATACTTAGTTAACCCTTGGATGTAAATTGCGCAAAAGAAATGTGCTGCAAAAAATTACCCACTTTGTAGCGTGGTAAAACGGCGTGTATTTTACACAGCACAACAACAGAAAAACTCGTAATTTACCTTCGGATATGAATTATGCTACAGCCAAAATTTCTTCTTTGGCGTTGGAAAAACAACGTTTCTTTTACTGAGTACAACTGCAGAACAACGCTTAATTAACCCCTGGATCTAAATTGCGCAAAAGAAATGAGCAACCAAAAATTAAGTGGTATTTGGATTGTAAAACGCTGTTTATTTAACTGAATACATCGGCATCAGGCTTAGATAACCCTTGGATAGTCAATTTGCTCAAGAACTGAGCAGATAGCATTAAAATGTATATGCAGCTGAATTGGACACACACTGGGCTTCAATTCCAATACCCCACAAAATCAAAATTAGCTCGTCTAAGAGAAGCAATCTCTGAGACAAGCTGTGACACCCCCCAAAAAATCGCTGTATAAAAGTTAGTTCTTTAGTATGAGATATCATCAGCAGCAGCATCCCTACACAGCACAGTGAGAACAGTGTGAACTGCCAGCGTCGAGCCCGGACTTATATAGTGCGGTGACGTCACAGAATCCCGCCGGTCTGTGATTGACTTCATCTCTGCACATGTCATTTAGGCTCCGCCTTTCTTCCTCCCAGACTTCTTTGCTCCATGTAACGCCATGTGTTCACAGCCATTTTATCAATTAAAAACAAGCTTCGTTCCCGCGAATCACCCCAAACTTCGACTTCGTTCAGAATCGAAGTTTTCCTGAAATTCGAAACGAATTCCACTTCGTTCGAATCAATTCGCCCATCTCTAGTCGGAAGAATAAAAAAATTGCAATTGCACCATTTTGAGGTTTTCACTTTTTTCAAGTTCACTGTGCAGTATAATTGATATTTTCTCTGTTTTCTGCAGGTTGGTACAATTCCAGAGATAAATTTATGTTTTGTTACTTTCACAAACATACAAAATTTTTTCTTTTTTAAAAATGTGCTTGCGCAATTTTTCAATAACTGTTTACTTTTTTCTACAGACCTGAAAGAGGGCTTGGTTTTTGTGGATTGTAGTGTCGTTTTTAATTGGTACCATACTGTGATATATGTAAAGTTTTTTGTTCACTTTTCATTCCAATTTTGGGGACGCTCAGGGTGACCTGTATGAATTCTGGGGCTGATAAACCAGTTCTAAATCGCTTTAAGGCAGTGTAGAGTGCGGCAGAATGTATGAACCTGTTCTTCTGTAGGTCATACATACAGGCACAGTCTAGTGCCAATACGACAACTCAGGCTCAGGCACCACCTTTAACTTGGTCTGGCTGTTCTAACTGTTATGAACCAAAGTTATGGCGTCAAAGAATCATAAATGGGTCTACTTCTACTAATGTGGTGCAACATGCCCCTAGGACGCCCCAAAACTTTGGCACACTAAAAAGTGTCTGTGGCGCAGCACCGAGGCACTTATCATGCTAAAGTTTGGAGTGCACCTGTTCATACATCTATAAAACTGGTCTACTACAGCTTTTTGATGCCAGAATTCTGGTGCAGCCCTGTTCATACATGTCGCCCTAAATGTTTAAAAAATAAAACACATTTTTCCCTTTGACAGCCTTGACCATACAGGTTAAAAAATGTTGTATTTTAATAGATCAGACTTTTAGACATTTTAGTTACATTTTTAATTTAAAGTTATAAAACTTTTTTTTCACTTGTTTACTTAACCATTAGGGGATGATTGCTTGTACATTATTCTGTAATACAATTGTACTGTAGAATAGTCTTCTAATATGGCTCTCATATTACATCTGGCTATGACAGAGTGTAATAGGAGTACAAAGATGCCAACCATTGGAGGCCTTTATTAAGCCCACAGCTGCCATAACAATCGGTCGACACCCTGCAATTGCATCCCACTTGGGTCAATGGGCAGCAGGGGCATATTTAATTATTTAGACGCCACAGTTTTGTTAACCACCCCCCGATTGGTTAAGTTTGGAGCAGACTCAATGAGGAAACCCGCTTTACACTTACTCCATTATCAACATTATGATGTAAATATCCGTCAAATGTCATTAAGGAGTTAATGTTATTTTTTGGTGTTAGTTTTTAATATTTTTATTCTATGGTTAATTTTTTTGTGTGTTTTACATCATTTTTTAATTCTTATTTATCGCAGTACATTGTATAATTACCACACTTCTATTAAGACCGGTCAGAGGCAGGATGTAATAGATGCAATAGGATGGCAAACCTGGGGGTCTTCATTAGTGACACCAGGACCTGTCTGTGTGCATTGCAGCAATGTCAAGCGTGAATGTCACTGAGCGTCATTTCCATTTCTCAGTCATGCCTCAGATAACAATTATTTTTACACAGCCACAATCAACAGTTAATGATAAACCATAGTTTTATAGTTCTCCTTTAACACTGGTCAGTTATTATTATTATTATTATTATTGTCTACAAATGAGCTAATCATGATGATAATTGCAGTGTGTAAATGTGCCTTTTAGGCAAGGTTCACACTTTTTTCGCACAGATACTCTAAAAAATAACACATATTAATATGCCTGATGTAAAAATATGGGTTTTATAATTGAATCAGTTGGGTCAAATGTGTAAGACCTACGTATTTTTATTTATTTTTCTCAAATATGAGTTCTTAAAAAATCGCATGTGTTGTTTTTAACAGCACAGACATTTTGCTACATGCGTTTTTATGCATCTCAAGTGAAAAAATAGACACATGGGCCAGATATCTAGCGTCTTTACAGCCCGATATCAGGTACAGTCCCATTCATACATTTTTAAATCTCCTGCACGCACGCCGCTTTGTAATGCGCCCGGTCTCGGGGGACGTGCGGGAGACGGGCCGCACTAGAACCGTAGTGAAGCTACATATTTGTAGCTTCGCTACAGCATTTCTAGGAGCATTACAGTTGGAACAGGTAGAGCATTTTCAAAGTGGTTTGCCTGATCCAGAACTGTCGCCCGAGTGCTAGAATGTGCCTGAATTATGACCCACAGTAGAGCGAGTTCATACATCAGGCGCGTTCTAGCCTATTATTGGGTGCATGAAATTTGGCATGTTAACACCAAATTTCATGCATGTCGCCCATAGTGTGAACCCAGCCTCATGGGGGCATATTCAGGCTTAGTGCTTATGGCAGCATGATCTGTAATTATGGCCTGGAAAATAAAATATTCTTTATTCAACCCTTTGGGCCCTTACCCCTTAAATTTAATGGGTCTGTTTGGGAGGGGAAGACAATATAACTTCTTGTGATTATTGTGTCTAGTATGAAATAAAAAAAAAAACACTATGCTGGGAACCCATTTTCCACATAGGATAGGTGGAAGTACTATGGGTCCCACTGCTGGTACCCCCACTGATAGTGATAATAAGGGTCCATGTATGTGCACTGACACGTCATTTACTTTCTACGTGATTAATGGAGAAAGACATATTCTCTAGCAGCCCTGTAAAGACTGAATGGAGTGGCAGCATACATGCTCTATTAACAAAGGGATATGGGACCTTGAATGGAATGGGTACAGTTGTAGAACCCCCCAGTGATAATACACACTAATTTTTCTGTGGATAGGTAATATATTTAGAGATGGGCGAATTTCTCAAAAATTACTTCGGGACGAATCACGTTAAAAAACAGCTATTTCCAGGCTGCACAGAGCCTGCAGGGTGCTGTAGAACGTTGTGCCATGCTTAAATATGCAGAGGTAGCTTGGTTTGGTCTTCATACAATGTTGTGTTTTAGTATGACACGCACATGACTGCCGCCGCTCTTAGAATCGCTTCACTAAAAAATTCCCTGGGCACTTAAGAGGGCAAAACTGACCAAAAAACTGAAGCGGGAATGTAGCCTGATAAAGTCATGGCAGCAACAGCTAGAAAAAAACAAGCTGAGGGCTCAGGTGGCAACATCAGTAGGCCACAGAGTGTGGAGGTGACGACGGCAGCCACAGCAGCAGCATGAGGTCAGACAGTGGCACAATGACATTCTGGAGGTGGCAAAAACAGGAGTAGGCCACAGAGTGGCACAATGACACAGTGTGGAGGTCACGGCAGCAGCCACAGCAGCAGCAGGAGGGTAAACAAGGCTCGGACTGGGGCGCCGGGGGATCGGTGAATCCCCCGGCGGGCCCCCCCGAGTCGCTGTGGGCCCCCGAGGCAGTGCCGCCGCTCCCGGTGTCCCGAGCGTCCAGAGACCGGCCCGGGAGTTTGGGACTAATGTCCCCTACTCCCGGGGCTGCGCGCGGGTGTCAGCGGAGCACAGTGCCACTAGCGCTGCGCTCGCTGATCTCCTGGCAGGTGAAGGCGTTAGGCCTCCAGCCTGCCGGGCGGCGGCCCCTACTGCGGACGTAGGCGGCGCGGTGACGTCACTTCACCGCGCCACCTATGCAGGGCGGCAGCAGCCGGCGGGGAGCTCGGAGCGGCTGGGAGCCGGAGCCACAGCCAGGTAAGTGGCTGTTTTTTGTTTTTTTTTGTTTTTTTTTACACTACCTAGGGGCGACCTGGCTATCTAAAGGGGGGCCCTGGCTACTAAAGGGGCCCTGGATAACAAAAGGGGGCCCTGGCTATCAAAAGGGGCGCCCTGGCTATCTAAAGGGGGGCCCTGGCTACATAAAGGGGGGCCTTTGCTACCTAAAGGGGAGCCCAGGCTACATAAAGGGTGGCCTGGCTACCTAATGGGGGGACCTGGCTACCGAAAGGGGGGCCCTGACTATCTAAAGGGGGCCTGTTTAAACCTTAGGGGGGCCTGGCTAAAAAGGGGGGGCCCCCTAGCTATTTAAAGGGGGGGCCCTGGCTACAAAAAGGGGCCCGGGTAAAAAGGGGGCCCTGGCAAATCTAAAGGGGGGCCCTGGTACAAAAGGGGTCTGGTAAAAAAAGGGGGGCCCTGGCTATCAAAAGGGGCGCCCTGGCTATCAAAAGGGGGGGCCCCTGGTACATAAAGGGGGCCCTGGTTTTAAAAGGGGGGGCCCCTGACTCAAAAAGGGGGGCCGGCTATCAAAGGTGGGCCCTGGACTATCTAAAGGGGGCCCTGGCTCTAAAGGGGGCCTGATATCTAAAGGGGGGCCCTGGCTCCTGAAGGGGGGCCCGGCTATCAAAAGGGGGGCCCTGGATACTAAAGGGCCCTGGATAACAAAGGGGGGCCCGGTTTCAAAAGGGGCGCCCGGCTATTAAAGGGGGGCCTGGTACATAAAGGGGGGCCCTGGCTATAAAAAGGGGGGGGCCCTGGTACCTAAAGGGGGCCCCTGATACAAAAGGGGGGGCCCTTGACTATCTAAGGGGGGGGCCCTGGCTACATAAAGGGGGGCCCCTATCAAAAGGGGGGGGGCCCTGGCTACTAAAGGGGGGGCCCTGGCTTTCAAAAAGGGGGGCCCTGGATACAAAAGGGGGGCCCTGGCTAAAACGGGGGGCCCCCTGGCTATCTAAAGTGGTGCCCTGGCATCAAAAAGGGGGGCCCTGGTACATAAAGGGGGGCCCTGGCTCCCTAAAGGGGGCCCTGGCTTTAAGGGGGGCCCTGACTATTAAAGGAGGGCCCGGGTTCCCAAAAGGGGGCCCCTGACTAGAAAAAGGGGGGGCCCTGACTTCAAAAGGGGGCCTTGACTTTAAAGGGGGGCCCTGGCTACAATAAAGGGGGGCCCTGATATCAAAAAGGGGGGCCCTGGCTCCCCTAAAGGGGGCCCTGGCACAAAAAGGGGGGGCCCTTAAAAAGGGGGGCCCTGGTAAAAAAAGGGGGCCCTGGCTACATAGAGGGGGGCCCTAAACCCCTGGGGGGGGGCCCTGATCCCTAAAGGGGCCCTGGCTACATAAAGGGGGTCCTGGCCAAAAAAGGGGGCCCCGGCTAAAAAAGGAGGGCCCCCTGTTTAAAAAAGGGGGCCCTGCTCATAAAGGGGGGCCCTGGCTACATAAAGGGGGGTCCTGGCTACATAAAGGGGGGCCCTGACTAATTATGGGGGCCCGGGCTACCTAACGGGGGGGGCCCGGGCGATATAAAGGGGGCCTGACTAAAAAGGGGGGCCTGACTACAAAAGGGGGGTCCTGGTACAAAAAAGGGGGGCCCCTGGCAAAAACAAAGGGGGGGCCTGGTAAAAAAGGGGGGCCCCTGGCTACATAGAGTGGGGCCCTGACTACCTGGGGGGGCCCCCTGACTCCCCTAAGGGGGGGTCCTGGCTAAAAAAGGGGGGCATGGCAAATAAAGGGGGCCCTGGCTACTAAAGGGGGGCCCCTGATAAAAAAGGGAGCCCTGATACTAAAGGGGGCTTGTACATAAAAGGGGGGCCCCTGGAAATTTAAAGGGGGGGTATGGCTACAAAAAAGGGGGGCCCTGACTAACTATGGGGCCATGATAACTATGGGGGCCCTGGTACATAAGGGGGGGCCCCTGGCATATAAAGGGGGCCCTGACAAAAAAGGGGGCCCTGAAAAAAAAGGGGGGGCCCCGGGGACTAAAAAAAGGGGGGACCGGTAATAAAGGGGGCCCTGACAAATAGGGGGGCCCGTAAACAAAATAGGGGGGCCCCTGGCTAATAACGGGGGGCCCTGGAAAATAAAAGGGGGGCCCTGGCTACTAAAGGGGGGGGGGCCCTGATAATATGGGGGCCCCTGGACATAACGGGGGGCCCTGGTAAAAAAGGGGGGGTCCTGGTACAAAAAGGGGGGCCCTGACAAAAACAAGGGGCCCCCGGGGCTAATAAAGGGGGGCCCTGGCTACAAAAAGGGTGGCCATGGCTAATATGGGGGCCTGGTAAAAAGGGGGCCCCTGGCACCAAAGGGGGGGGCCCCCTGACTACTAAATCTAAAGGGGCCCTGACTATTAAACAAACTAAGGTGGGCCCTGATTCCTGACACTGGTAAACGGTGGGCCCTGATTTCCTGCACACTAGTAAAGGACCCCCCTAATACCTGTATATACCTAAAAGGCCCCTAACTGCCGTTATACCTAAAAGAGATCCTAATGCCTGTATATGCCTAAAGGGGGCCTTAACGCTGTATATGCCTAAAGGGACCCAAGTTATCCAAAAAGGGGGCCCTAACTGTCTGTATACTACCTAAAGGGGGTTTCCCCAACTGCTTGAGCCCGTATAAAGGGGACCCCCAACTACTTACAGTTACTAATTGGGAAAAACCCCCCCTAAGCCTAAAATAATTGGGAACTCACAACAACTCCCACAGCCCACCTAACTGGGGTTCCACCAACCCAAAATGTAGCCTTTTAAATTGCCTAACTGGGGTGCTTATCTAAAATGGGGGTTGTTTACCTACCCCCGGGCTGGTACCCACCAACCTACTGGGGGCCCGGGTTCCCAAATTATCCAGGGGGGTCTACCTACCTAAAGAGGGCCTATCTAGTTACCTGGGGCCTTGCCTATATGCCTACGTACCTGATAATATAATTGAGAGGGAAGCAGCCCCATAGTTGTAGCATAATCTCCAGGGGGTTAGTTCTCTCCACACCCTCCAACCCCTTCGGATACTAGGCTTAAGTTATGGCTTGTACCCGTCTCCAAAAACCCCGGGAAATTTTGGGCAGAGGTGGGAATAGGTAAAAAGATGTGGAAAAAATTTAGGATTTAAGATTTTGTGTGTAAATTTTTTTCAGGGATGAGTTGTGGCCAAGTCATCATGGGGGTGTGGAAGGATGCAGAAAAAGGGAAAAGAAAAACTCTGAAGAAGAGAACGACATAAGATAAAACGTCTCCCGGGGAGTCCTGACGTCAGGGGTTTTTTGACTTTTTATTGGATCAACATTGTATTCCCCTTAATGTGATGTGACCCGAGCTGGTGTTGAAAATTTTGTGGTTCTATAGGGATGTGTTGTAGGTTATACTGGGTGGGTTCTGACCCCTATGTGGTCTTTTTATGGCGGTGTTGTAGGTTATATCTGAGCTGGTGTTGAACCCTTTTGTGGTCTCTTATGGCGGTGTTGTAGGGTTTTCCCGAGCTTTGGGGTTTTAACCCCTATGTGGTCTCATTTTGGTGGGTTTTTAGGGGTTTACCAAACTGGTGTTGGACTTATGTGGTCTTTTATGGCAGTGTTGTATGTTATCCCAGCTGGTGCCTATCTCTATGTGGTCTTATTTGGTGTTGTAGGTTATAGCTGAGCTGGTGCTGACCTCTCGTGGTTCTACTGGGGGGTTGAAAGGGTTTACCCGAGTGGTGTCTGACCCCTTTGTGGTCTCTATAGGCGGTGTTGTATGTTTTACCTGAGCTGGTGCCTGACCTCTTTGTGGTCTCTTATGCAGTGTTGATGTTATACCCCAAATGGTGTCTGATCTCTATGGGGTCTCTATATTTCGGTGTTGTAGGTTATACCTGAGTGGTGTCTGACCTCTATGTGGTCTCTATATGGTGGTGTTGTTTTGGTTTTACCCGAGCTGTGTCTGACCCGTTGTGGTCTCTAATGGTGGGTTGTAGGTTATACTGAGCTAGTGTTTGGCCCTCTATGTGATCTCTATATGGCGTGTTGTGGTTATATCGGTGAAGTAAGTGGCAGTGAATATGTCCCCCGATTGTAAAAAGTGAGGGGGCACCTGAAATTGTTGTAGGGGTTACACTTGTTCTTTCTTCTGGTGTTTTTTTTTTGAAGGGGGTGGGTGCGTGGCAAAAGGGGGAAACGTGGAGGGAGTATTTTATGTCGGTATGGTGGGAATGGGGTGGAGTATTAGCCCTATGTCTATGATAGGTTTTGACTACAAATGTGTGACTCCCTTTCTATTGTACAACAATCAGTTCTGTTTTACATGTATTATGGGTAAAATGGGGATTTTCGTCCATGAGGCCGGTAATTTTTCAAAGTACGTGGGTGGGCCCCCCGATCAATTCCCCGTGGGCCCGACCCCCGTCCCAAATGGGGCGACGTGGCACAATTAAGAGTGTGTAGGTACGGCAGCAGCCCAGAAAACAAACATGAGCTCGACATGGCACAATGACATTTGGGGGTGGGAAGAACGGAGTAGGCCACAGAGTGGGACAATGACAAAGTGTGGAGGGCACGGCAGGAGCAACAGCAGCAGCATGAGGTCAGACAATGGCACAATGACAGAGTGTGGAGGTCACGGCAGCAGCCACAGCAGCAGCATGAGGTCAGAAAGTGGCACAATGAATTTCTAGAGGTGGCAAAAACAGGAGTAGGCCACAGAGTGGCACAATGACAGAGTGTGTAGGTCACGGCAGCAGCCACAGCAGCAGCATGAGGTCAAACAGTGGCACAATGACAGAGTGTGTCAGTCACGGCAGCAGCCACAGCAGCAGCACGAGGTCAGACAGTGTCACAATGACATTGTGGAGGTGGCAAAAAAAGGAGTAGGCCACAGAGTGGCACAATGACAGAGGGTGGAGGTGAAGGCAGCAGCAGCATGAGGTCAGAGATTGGCACAATGACAGGGTGTGGAGGTGACCGCAGCAGCAACAACAGCAGCAGCATAAGGTCAGAGAGAGGCACAATGACACAGTGTGGATCTCACGGCACCAGCAACAGCAGCAGCAGCATGAGGTCATAGAGTGGCACAATGACAGTGTGGAGGTGGGTGGTAATACCAGCCCCTGGTAAAGATTGTTGGTGGCAGATGGAAAAACTGGCAACAGATGTGTGGCATCAGACGGGTGGCGGCATCAGAATAGTGGCTGAGGCAGGAAGTTTGAATCCAGACTCATTTCTCAAAGTTTTGGTGAAGCGTCATGGCTGATGTAATCTGACGCCTAAGGCATTGGTGTGTGGCAATCCTGGCCGATCCACGCCTGATTCATTTAAACAAAGGTCGTCGTTCCACATTTCCGTGGACAAGCGGGTTCTCATTTGGGGGAAAAGATGGCCCCCGCCCCATGAACACCCGCTCTGATGCCACAATACTGGCCGGGCAGGACAGATTCTCCACTGCAAGCTCGACAAGTTGCGGCCACACATCCAGTTTGGCTGCCCAGTAGCCCAGTGGATCTTCTAACTGGAGTGGCAGAGTGATGTCTAAGTAGGCCACCACCTGTTGGTTCAGGGACTGCTCCAGGTCCTGCTTTCTGCTGCTTGCGGATGCCCCCCTCACTAGGCGGGTGAAGGAAGCTGCTCATCAGTGGGTCCCGACTTTAGGTTGCTGCTGATGGAGCTGGTACTGCTCCTAACCCCCCACCCTTCCCACCGCAGCTGCAGCAGTAGTAGTGAGCGCTGAAGAACCCCCCCGGTCAGAGCTGTCAGAGGAGGGACGATGCCGCACATAGGCAGCGGCCAAATGACTACGGAGGATTTCCCATAGTATTTGAGTTTGGCCCCCTCTCAGCAGCTGGGAAAAAGGCTCCCATTTTGGTCGGGTAGCGAGGGTCCAAATGGGGTTTGGAGACCCAGAAGTCATCCCTCTTCTGGATGGTGACTAACTCAGCTGTCACTAGCAGGCAAATCAGCATGCTGCGGGCCATCTGCACAAGTGACTCCGAGGGACTCCCTGCTCCCCCTTTCCACTGTATACTGCCACAGGGGCTTGGGGTCATCTCCCTCATCTTCCTCATCTCCATCACCTCCTCCAGCTGCTCCTGCTCCTCCTCTCCTGTCACCTGGGTAGAAAATCCACTAATTTCACCAGACAATGCTTCTGCTCCAATGTCCTTCTCCTCCTCGTCCTCCAGTTCAGTCCCCACCGGACTCATATGGCCACGAAATGTAGGGGTCGCCACGTCTCCAGTCCCTGCCCAGACAGATTTTTCAGCATCTGTTCCAGGATATGAAGCAGTGGAATGACGTTATTCATCCCGTAGTCCTGGCGACTGACAAATAACGTCTCCTCCTCGAATGGCCTCAGCAAACGGCAGGTGTCATGCATAAACTGCCACTGGCTGACATCAAAGTTACACAGAGGAGTACTCCTGTCCGCCTGGATCATCAAAAAATCGTTAATGGCCTTTATCTGTTCACACAGTCGGTTCAACATGTGCAGGCTGGAATTCCAATGGGTAGAAACATCGCATATCAGCGTGTGTTGGGGAGGCCGTTCTGCTGCTGCAACTCGAGGAGGGTTGTTTCCTGGCCCTTTTTAGGAATGGATGAAGTGCATCAAGTTTCCTGGCCATTTTAAAAACTTCTAAAAGCGGGGAAGACTTCAGGATTTTTTTCACAATCAGATTAACCTGTGCCCATGCAGGGCGCATGGACCACCCCTTTCTGGGTTTGCGTGCAGACACCGGTTCCCCCATTGTCCGTCACCATGGTTTGATTTGCAGTTGGCGCGGAGAAAGCCAACATCGATTTCTTTGCATGACGCGGAGCGTTCCTCCCTGTGTGTTCGTTTCCCGGGGCAGCCAGTTGTAAAAATGGTAACCCGCTGTGCCCTTACACATTTGGTATGATGGAGCAGCACTTGTGGAGGTGAGATGTTGGTGGTGGGGAGGAGGAGGCGGACTTGGGGGAGGACCCAGTTTGACAATTTGGAGGAGAAAGCGGGTCTCCTGTCCAAGGGGGGGGTTGTTGGTGTGCCGGGGTTTAGAAGCACTTCACCAGTGGGCCGTAAAGGACAGTAGGGCCCTGACCTAGTTACAGTTTCCCCGCGCTGCCTGCACTTGGGAAAAAACCGAAAAGTAAAGGGACTGGCCCACCTTCTGGTTCTACTATTTGTGAGTGCGGGGTACTGCCTTTTTGGAAAATAAATTGGGGCTTGGAACTTCCCCTTGGTCGGACAACCCAAAGTTTCTAAATGTAAGAGTCCCCCTTTGGGAAAAGGGAGGGACTGCGTACTAAAGGGAAAGGGCACGGTAGTTTGACCTTAGGATGGTTGGACGCATACTTTTGTCTCTTTGCAATGCCTCGTTGAATGACTGTGGCGATGAGTAGCGAGGAGCAGGAGCACTGGCCCGGGGGGGTGAGGGCCCAAAAAGGTTTTGGGGGGCCCTTGACTGGTGCAATGGTGCGTTCCATAAGCGTGTGCTGCGGGGGCAGGATGGCCCACCCTCTGAGCCGTTTCTTCAGGCCCCGGATGGGCGCTGCTGTGTTGAGCGGGGCCGTGGTTGCCAAATTAGCTCCTGGCCCGCTTCACTTTCTGCCTTCAGTTTACAATCCCCCTTATTCGGCCCCTTGGTGTCTTAGCAAAGAATACCAGCCGTGAGTGCTGATTTTACGTCAAAACCCCGCAGAGTGACTACTGCTCCCGTGCCCCGGGGCCCCTGTGCCGTTTTCTTTGACCTGCGAAGCGGGTTTTTACCCGGGGCCCCGTTGGGGCCTGCCCCTCCACTGCTTACCCTGCTGATCAGGGCCCACACAACCCCTTGCGGGCCCTGCGCCCTCCCCTGCGCAAAGCGATGCCTCTTTCCTGACGTGATAAAGCCCTTGTTTCCCCGGGGCTCCCAAGTGCGGTCGGCTAATATCATAAATTTGTGTTTCATTGTCACTGTTGTCCCCCTTCCGGTTTGGTATGAGAGGCTGACCCTCAAAATGCCCTATTGCCACTCTCCATATACTTTGCTCCCTACTAAAAGAAGCGGGGGTTATTGGCCCCATTTCTTCGCTGCCAAGTAGATGCTGACTGCCCTCCTCAAATTTTATCCTCGCTGTATAGTGGCGCTGACCCCAGAACCAATAGTAGATCTCCCGATGGGGAAAACCCGGATGGGGCAGAGGTGGGTTGGGACGGTGAGGGCCCCTAACCCGCTCCCCGGGGCCCTGCCAACTAGGGTTGTGTCTGACGTTCCCACCGGGCTCTTGGCTGGGGGTTTTCAGATGTAATGGGGGAAAATGGTGACCTAGTCAACCAATCAAGAAACCCTTGGGTTGCTGAACAAAACCGGCCGCTAGATGCAACCCCGGGAGTTTGGCCTCACCCAGTGGGCCCTGCTGGTCGTCCTTTGCTGTGCTGTGAAAATGGGCCTGCTCCGGAATGTTTGTGCCACGCCCCTCGCATGTGAATACCCTGCCCCCTCTCTGTCTGACATATTTTTTGTTCTAAAAATGTACAGTCTTTTTAAATGAAAATATTGTATATGATAAATACCCACCCTGTATTTGACTCCAAATAAGCCCACTAAAAAGCTTGGGTAACCCTTGGTACAAATTGCGCTCCACCAAATGGCCCGGAAAAATTTCTTTAAAGTGCCTTTTTTAAAAAACTGTGTATTTTTCTGAAATAAAGCACAAAAGGGTTAAATTAACCTTCGGTTGAATTATGTACAAAATTCTTCTTGGCGGTAAAAACAAAGTTTTTTTACGAAAAACAATGCAGAAAAATACTTAGTTAACCCTTTGGTGTAAATTGCGCAAAAGAAGTGTGCCCAAAAATTACCGCTTTGTAGCGTGTTTTTAAAAGGCGTGTATTTTTGGAACCAACAACAGAAAAAACTGTAAATTTAACCCTTTGGTTGAAATTTTGCTATTGGCAAAATTTTTCTTTGGCGTTGAAAAACACTGTTTCTTTTTGTGACCAAAAGCGAAAAAGTTAATTTAACCCCCGGATTAATTGGCAAAAGAAATGGCATCCCAAAAAAATTTAAATGGTATTTGGATTGTAAAAAACGCTGTTTTTTAAATGAATACAACGCAACAGGCTTAGATAACCCTTGGATATTCAATGTGCTCAAGAACTGAGCAGATAGCATTGAAATGTATATTCAGCTGGATTGGACGCACACTGGACTTCAATTCCAATACCCCACAATATCAGAATTAGAACGTAAGAGAAGCAGTCTCTGAGACAAGCTGTGACACCCCCCAAAAAAATCGCTGTATAAAAGTGAGTTCTTTAGTTTGACATACCATGAGCAGCAGCAGCAGCTTCCCTACACAGAACAGTGAGAGCATTGTGAGCTGCCAGCGTCGGGCTCGGACTTATATAGTGCGGTGACATCACAGAATCCCGCCGGTCTCTGATTGGCTTCATCTCTGCTCATGTCATGTAGGCTACGCCTTTCTTCCTCCCAGACTTCTTTACCCCATGTAGCGCCATGTGCTCGCAGCCATTTTATCAATTAAAAACACGTTTCGTTCCCACGAATCACCCCAAACTTCGACTTCGTTCAGAATCGAAGTTTTCCTGAAATTCTAAATGAATTCCACTTCGTTAGAATCAATTCGCCCATCTCTAAATATATTTCTATCTTAGGGCAACAACTTTCAAACATATTATTCCAAACAAACACCCAGGCCTGTTATAATGACAAGGGGGTCATCTTCTGTGCACAAAGAAAAGAAGATTTCAACATCATAACAGACAAGATTTTTTTTTACTTCAAGAGTGGTGAGATTATGGGACCCACTGTCACAAAAGGTTAAGATGGTGGATTCAATGACCAAGTTATAGAAGAGTTTAGGTGCCTTTCTTGAAAATTATATTACAGGTTATAGTTATTTGATTCTGGAGATAAGACGTTGATGTAACGGCTGGAGTAGGGGATTTACTGTACCACTGCAGGCGATGGTGTAAGCCGCACCAGGGAGCAGAGTCTAAGGGACCGCTGGTTTTCACCAGAGCCTGCAGCAAAGCGGGTTAGACTTGTTTTGGCAAGTGAACGCCCAGATCGTTACCCCTGGTGTGACTTGCCTGCAGTAGCGACTGAGGTGAGGCGAGGCACAGAATCGTAAAGCAGGCTCATGGCTGGGGAAAGGCAGGAAGGTCAGGACAGGCGGCAAAGGTTCGTGGCAGAATAACTAGAACACAGTAGAACAAAAATCAGTCAGGAACGTTTTCGCTTAGGCTTAGAGCACTGTAGATCTGGCAGGGTAGTAAGGGAGGAGCTAGGACTATATAGGGTCAGCGCCCAGCAATAAGCCAATTACCGGCGCGCTGGCTCTTTAAATCTCCACCCTGTGGAGCGGGAGCGCGCACACCGTCTGGCAGAGGAAGAGGACGACCAGGAGGGCAGCTAGGTCAGTACCTGCCGGCATAACAAGCACAGCCACAGCCTGACATGAGAGCCATGGTGCCACCCGTCCCCGGCATTGTACAGGGAGAGGGGTCACGGGTGCGCTCACAGCTAGCATGTTGGGCTGCGGCGCTGCCCATAACATTTGATCCAGGGATTGTTCTGATTGAAAAATTTGACATTGGGCATGAACTTTTCCTCTTGTATAAGGCACATGCATCTTCCTCATAGGGGACTTTTCCTTCTTCTGGATCAACACTATAGGGCTATGGGTTGGACTCAATGGACTCAATTTTGTAATCTTTTTTAATGTGTTACTATGTTACTTAAGTTACCAAAAATTTTAAGTACCTTGTTTTGTGCATGGCTACAAAATTATCCAGTTACAGCAAAGGCTTTAAAGGGCCTATTTCCAGAAACAACATATATCACCTGGCCACAGGAGAGAGTATAAATATCTGATCTTCTGAGGGTCCCAACACCAGGCTCCCCACTGATCACTAAGACAGGTGTCTAGAGTCTCTTTTCCTCCTCACTGTGATTAAGCAGTCAAGTTGGTGTTTGAATACAGCAGCGGTCAAGCATGTACACTGCCGCTCCATTCAAAGTCTAAGGGACTGACAAAGATAGATGAGTATAGCATTTGACCATCTTTAAGTGACCGGTGGGGGTCGTAGCAGTGGGACCCACATTGATCAAACATGCATCATCTTATTTGTAGATAGGAGTTAAATGTCAATAGCGGGAAACTCATTTGAAGACAGTTGGAACACCAGAATCAGTAAGTGACAGCTTGTCCTTACCATTTATAGGAAACATCTTTAAATCATATACACCTTATCTGAAAATTTTTAAATTGATGTATTTTAGGACACATGAAGTTCCAATATTAAGGAAAACCTCTCATGCCAATTTAGGGTTAAGGTTACAGTAAAGTTTTTTGCAAGTATCACCAAAATTCAATTCAGTCACCCAAACTAAAGCCCTTGGATTTACGTCTAATTTGACTTTGACCCAAATTGGAAGTGCAATACTACTAAAAGGTTTATTTACTTCCTATTAAATTGGCCTGTGTTTATATCTGAGATTAGAGAAATAGATTGCAAGCCCCTAGGGTGAACAGGAAATGTATAGAGTGACAGCAATCTATGTACAGTGCTGCAGAATATGTCGGCGCTAAGTAGACAACAAGAAAAACAGATCTGTGCAAGTCTATCAATCCATGAAAAAATAAAAATAATGATGATGTATTATGTCATCTTTTGCTGTTAGAAAGTAAAATTGAAAAAAAAAAAAAAAAGCAAATTTAAGAACTCAATTTTAATATAAACAGTCTTAACAGTATGATATTGATCCCTCCTCGGGGTCGTTCAATAAAGAGTTACATGGATTTCAATTCCGAGCCAAGACAGCGACTACTTGGTGTTAGATTTGGTTGTAAATCATGGTGAAAATATTCAAATGAAAGCAAGTATAGTGTGTGGATGTGAGTGGGGGCATGGTAGGGGGTAGCTGGACGCCTTCAATAGACACATAAAGTAAATGTTTGTGGCGGTGCCAACACTGTTCTCAAAGGGCCTGCATTAGTGATAGGTCAGGGATGTAACGTTCTGCAAAAGTCTCTGAAAGAAAAATGACTTGTGGGGTAATCAGTGTGTTTCACTTGCGGACAATACATCTTCTTTTAGGGCACAACTCCAAGATGACAGGCAGCCAGAAAGCGCTAACAGGCCCCTTGCAATTAACCCTACCGTCGTTTAAAGGACCCATGTTATAATTTTCATCCCTGCTGCATTTATAATTAATGTTCGGATGGAGTGACCTATTAAACATTAAAGCGCTGATAGAGTGAAATATTACAGAGTCAAAGCTCGGTATGGTGCATGATAAATATGTGAAACAGAGACGACTTGGTCAGGAGCCGGAATTGATTGTGCAGTCAGGTGGGAAAATGAAAAGTGTGTATAAACCCGAACAATTAGTGCATGACCCGCTATGCTGTGGTCTCATGGATAGAAAGTCAGAGGATCACTGAGCCCCAACCATCAGCAAACAAGCCAAGCAGATGAGAGAAAATAGATGCAGGCGCTGGCAGACAGCTCAGTACTCACTGATCCTGACTGTTTTTATCATTTCCTTTTTTTACCAGGAAATAAGTTAATAAAATGATACAGCAGATGTGTTAGGAGCTAAAGTAAGCTGTAGTCTAGTAGTTTTGCTTCCAAGCTGAAGCATTTATTAACTATCCAATGGGTAGCTCATATATGTCAGGTCAGTGGATATCTGAGTGTTGAGACCCCCAATAATCACCAGTATGGGGGACCTTGAATCCCTATTCCACCCAACCCCAAGACTAGGAGGAGTTTGAATGGAGCTTAAAGTGTTTTTGCCATCACAGACACTGATGGTATATGAATAGGATAAGTCATCAATGTCAGATAAGTGTGAGCCCACCTGAGAGCCGCATCTATCTCCAGAATGGGCCCCGAAACTCCCCAATCTAAATGGAGAAGTGGCCACGGTTACTCTCCATTCATTTCATAAAGAGTTCCGTAGAAATGCGTTGAGAGTGACTGCGCATACATGGCCTATTCTCAGTTCAGAACAAGGAGTTTTGGGGGCCCATTCTGGAGATAGGTACAGGTCATGCCATAGACATACATGCTGTTGCTCCAACGAAAGTCTATGGCAGTGACAAAAACAAACACTGCAGATCAGAACTACATGATTAATTATCTTCTGATTTTATAGCCTTCAATTTTTTGCTTGCAGTCCCTCTTTCCGCCCAAAATGCTAAGAAACTCCTGTTGATTGGGGAGCTTCCACCATTGAGCTCTAAACGGTAGAGCACTCGGGATCACGGCGACTGAATAGTGGTAACCACACCCCTGACAGTCTTCAATAAATGTATTCTCTGTCACGCTGGTGGTCACCAGTTTTTAGGTTTGTGAATGAATCAATGGGACAAAAAAAAGGAATCAGTGGAGCAGCAGCTATGAGTAGATGCAGCTAGCCTTATTTCTCAGATGACTTCACAGGTCACACTATAGGGTAATTGCACACATATGTGTGTATGTGTGTGTGTATGTATATATATATATATATATATATATATATATATATTATATATATTATATATATATATATATATATATATATATATACAAAAATCACTAGTAATATGTTTCTCTATGTGACTTTTTTAACTTGTGGTGTGTAATTTGGGGTTTATAGAATTTTTGTTTAATTGTCTTCCCACAGGCTTCTCTATAGGACTTGAATAAAACACATAAAACACATGAGAAATGCATGTTAAAGGTATCTGAATACAAAAAAATGTACAGCAAGCCCCAAGATTGCCCAAAAACTATGGGCCACATGTATGAAACTGTTTAGGTCTAAAACTCACTCCTTTGCCCATAGTAGCCCATGGGCAAAATAGTGAGTTTTACACCTAAACAGGTTCATACATGTGGCCCTATGTGTGAACTAAGCCGTATTTATTCTCTTTACTCAAAAAAAACAGTGCTTTCACCTTCTTTTCTTAATATATAGTTTACTGCACATTTATTAATCTACAAACCCTTTGGCGACATTCTGCTACCATGTCTAATAAAGGTGCGCAGGACAAATATAGCATGATCTCAGGACCTTTGCCTACCCTATATGCAGACTGAGATAACTCCAATCAAGACCATCTAGTCCCCCAGATGCTGTGGTAAATTATGACTGTGATATCTAAAGGACTAGACTGATGAAGGGCACTCCCTCCTTCATCAGATCACCACCACTCCTCATAAAAGGCAGGGTGTAATCGGAGAATAGTAAAATCACAATACACTGCAATATACAGTAGTATCACAGTAGCTGATAAAAAGGATGAAATGATTTCCTTGGCAAACATAAAAAAATCTTAATTCACTGCCATAAAGGTATTTGGATTTCCACCTAAGGACACTCAGGAGTGATACCTAGGAACCAAAAAAGATTATATAATTCAGATATATAGTCATTTAGAGATATGACTACTTAAAACAGGTTCTGAAGTGACACATTTTTGAGATTCCCACACAGACAAAGGCATTACCTCAGGTTAACAATGTCTAGTTTACAATTTTGTATGTGATTGGCACAATTATACAGTTACATTTTGAGGTTACAAGGCTTGTAATGACTGTTTCCTATAAATGAACAGGTGTTTTCATCAAATTAAAATAGATAGGATCATCCATTGCTGTCACTGATACCAGAAAGGTACAGAACTGTGTGACTGATTCATGGCAGAAATGCTTTAAAACTGGTAGGAGAAGTTCAGGTGTTATGTTATGATGATAGATGACGGTAATAGGTTTTGCACATGAGTGGATTATGAATCTACAACATTAAGTTGACATTGGGGCATTTTGTTTCCTTGGGTGCAATCAGGATGATATACACGATGTACATGAATATAAATCAGTGCAATATTGGCAGCATTCCACATTTATGATGAACCTCCATCTCCAGATGTCATCTAAAAAACTGGTGTGCACAGTTGGGGCACATTTGTATTGTGTATTAAAACAGACCACCATAGTTTCAAATGCATAATTTTCAGTATCCTCTATTACTTGCTTCAGATCATCAGTCCCCAAACTGTGGCCACAGCTTTTACAGAACTACTACTACTAGCATCCCTGACATGCTATACCTTCAAGCATGTATTTATGGGGATTTTTCAGGCACAAATACACTACATATGATAAATTAATGATAAATGCTAGATTGATGGTTGTCCAACAGCCATTTCCACAAGTGCTACATAGAGCCGTAGGGAATATTCTTAAAAGGGTTCTCCACCTCCGCTTTTTAAAACTTAATAATGTAGCCAAGCCTGAAAAAAACCCCCACCAAAAACAATATTCGCTTCGGAAACATCGCTTGTTCCAGTCATGTACCTCCTAGTCCTCTACACCAGTCTTCTGTTATATAGTTACATAGTTTGTAAGACAGACGTCCATCCAATTCATTCTATTGCCCTATATTGTTGATCTAGAGGAAGGCAAACCCCCCATTAGGTAGAAGCCAATTGTCCTCATTTTTAGGAAAAAATTCCTTCCTGACTCCAATTTGACAATCAGAATAAATCCCTGGATCATGACCCTCCTCCAGAGTCCTAGTCATTATAACTTGTTCTATTACTACACTCTAGAAATGCATCCAGGCCCTTTCTGAACTCTGTTAGTGAATTCACCATGACAAGTTCCTCTGGCAGAGAGTTTGACAGTCTCACTGCGCTTACAGTTTCTTTTGCATGTTTATAACCTTACATTTAAACCTCTGCCCAGGCCTACAACTTATCCAGATCCCTTTGTAATAAAACCTCTGTTGTGTTTATTACTTTACAGAGTTTAGTATTATCTGCAAATATTGATATTCTACTATGCAATCCATGTGTAAGGTCATTAATGAACATATTAAAGAAAATAGGGCCCAATTCTGACCGCTGTGGTACTCCACTAGAAACAGAAATCCAGTCCAAGTATGTACCATTAATCACCACCCTTTGTTTTCTAACATTGAGCCATTTACTTACCCACTTGCAAACATTTTCCACCAGTCCAAGCATTCTCATTTTACTTACCAACCTTTTATGTGGCACAGCATTAAATCTAGATATATGACATCCAATGCCTCACCCCGATCCAGTCTAGAACTAACCTCCTCATAGAAGCTGATGAGATTAGTTTGACATGACCAATCTTTCATAAACCCATGCTGAAACCTTTAAACATTTTACCTATGTAACGAATGCTGGTAGTGGATCCGCTGGACCACCGCAAGTGATGGTGTAAGCCGTACCAGGGGGCGGAGTCTAAGTAGAACCCGGTTTTCACCAGAGCCCGCCGCAAAGCGGGATGGACTTGCTGCAGCGGAGAACTACCAGGTCGCCCCACTGGCGTGACTTACTTGCGGTGGCAACCAAGGCAGTGCGTGGTACAGAATCGTGAGACGTAGGCAAAGTCGGGGACAGGCAGGAGGTCAGGACAGGCGGCAACGGTTCGTGGTCAGGATTCAGGAGCGAAAAGGTTCGGTACACGGAAGTCAGGCAACGAGGCAGAAGAAGCTTTCTCTAAAGGCTGAACGGCACTAAAGATCCGGCAAAGGTGACCCGGAAGGAAGGGGGTTAAATAGGGTCACCTGCCAGCCTTAACCAATAATGGGCGTACTGGCCCTTTAATTCCCCGAGAGCCGGCGCGCGCGCGCGCTTAAGGCGCGGGCACGCGCACGCCGGCCGGCCAGGAGGACGGGAGGACTCGGGAGCGTAGGAAGGTAAGGGGGAAGCCGGGACCCGACCCGCGGGACCGTCAGGGACCGCGGGGACCCGACGGGTGACAGCACGAGTGCGCCCGCAGCCTGGGCGAGGGGCTGCGGGACCACCCGTGACAACCTACAACAGAGGTTAAACGTACCGACCTATAGTTTACAGGATCAATTTTTGACCCCTTTTTGAAAATTGGCACCACATTTGCTATGCACCAATCCTTTGGGGCATACCCCGCTACTATACAGTCCATAATTATTAAGAATAGGGGGCTGTCTATCACATTATTTAATTCCCATAGGACACTGGGGTGTAGACCATCCGGATCTGGTGATGTTGTTTTCTGGCATTGGTTGAATGGAATGTCACCATTGCACCCTGTGATTGGCTGCAGAAGTCACATGACACTGCCTGATGTCACTGTTCAGAATCCAAGGCTTCAGACAGTGAATTTTGGGTGTGTCATTTAACTGATGCAGCCAATCACAGTCTGCAGTGGAGAAATTCCTTTTAGCTAAAGCCGGAGAAGAAGACTAGCAGAGAGGGCTCGGAGCCGAATTGTTGGAACGAGTGGCGTGTCTGAGGTAAGAATTTTTTTTTTCTACAAGCCTCAGCTACATAATTTATTTAAAAAAAGGGAAGACAGACAACCACTTTAATTGCTGCTCCATTTAAACACCTCCTGCCACCTTCTTTTCACTGCAGCATCTCTTGATGTTAGTTCCAAGGTTTAAACAGGAGAATTAGCTTTCTAAAGTAACGTGTTAGATAAAAGTTTGTACTTATGTTCAATTTCATGAAAAGTTTACTGTCTCTAAATAGACATGGTGGTGCCCCATGAGCTGGGAATCCCACTGTCTCTAAGAAGTAGGAGCATACCTCAAGTTTGTTCTGTAATGCTCAAATCTCCACACTCAGATCTCTCAATGTAGCACTAGAGATAATGTGCCACTGAATTCAAAGACACAATACTAGTAAAACTTTAGAGCTTCTGGTCTTGCTTATTGGCTTTCGACCACTTAAATTCTGACACAATCCAGTTAAATTAAACTTCTAAAGCCTGAGTGAGTGCTCTCAATTACCCAGGTACATAACATGCTACATGAAAGTACACAAGGTTGTGGTCTAGCACAGGCCCTTTCTAAAAGGATATGGTTTCCCATAAACCCTTTCGCACCCTCCAAGCTAGAAGGCCCTGCAAATGTCAGGAAGTGAAGACTTCTCTGGTACACAGTTTAATGAGAGCCCATCTTGTGCCTGGTCCGAAATTGATTGAGTAGAGTTACTAGGTGAGGAATCTAGAGGTCTCACGTACCCCCTACATCTTGGGAAGGGATTTCCCAAAAGGGCACCACACCCTTATTCCATCGGATTATTGTGTTGGAAATTTATTACCAGGCAAATGGGGGTTAGACTTAAAAAGATAATTGTATTTGTCTATCTGGAAATCTATGTATGTGTTCAGTTTGTTTCTTGTGCGTCTGAATACATAGTCGAATCCCTGCAGACTCCACTCACAAATCCTAACCCCTTATTCTTTCTATTGCACATATATCCTATAATGTGCAGTATATATCCTGCACTCATTTACAGCTGTTGATTTGAAAAGCTTTTGTAGAGCATCCACCTTGTTCCTACTGAGCTGTGAAACAGCTTAATAATAGGAGATTGAATTGTTTTTATAATTTCTCTCCTATGTATTTATCACATTTTCCATTTATATAATAGACAATTTATCCAATAGGACTTGTTCTGATTGTCAGATGCGTCCTGATGTTTTATCTAAGACAACTGTCTCAGCTTGTTCTTGCTACAATGCTCAGGGCTGTGATTTCTATTGTCTAGAACTCCGAATGTTCGGCTAATTAGAGCAGGCTGGAGATTGATGACATGCGTACTGTATATATAAATCACATCTAAACATAGTTGGTCTGATAAATGTTTTTTATCACAAAGAATTTATCATCATCTATTACTTGGGTTCTTGTACAGTACAACTGTGTATTTTATATTAAAGTAAAAAAAAAAGAAATGTTAATCTGAAAGGAAATGTGGGCAATCTAAGAGTTAATTAGTATGAGTGTTCCTGGAGGATTACATAAACCATGGGCATTCCCTTGGGTAAATTTCCTTACAGTGGCTTTTTATCATAACCAAAGATATAAATGAAGACGACCTCCTTATCCATTTTACATGAGATGTTTGTCTTCTTCTGAACTTAGCACCAGCTTTCTGACTAAATTAACCTGGGCTCAATTAGTGATGTGATATAAAACAGTCATTTACATAAATGATGTCCTTAATGCTATATTAATTGAAGCCGATCATCAAGGCTAAACATAATAACAGAGTTATCACCTTAAGGAAACAGTCTGAGAAAAACTGATCCACTGTGTAATGCCTGGGATGGTACATGACACAATGCGAGGGTCGTACATGTCATAATGTTGGGGTGGTACATGACAGGATGCGGGGATGGTACATGACACAATGCGAGGGCGGTACATAACACAATGCCATGGTTGTACATGACACAATGCCATGCTTGTACATGACACAATACGAGGGTGGTACATGACACAATGCGAGGGTGGTACATAATGCAATGCCATGGTTGTACATGACACAATGCAGGGGTGGCACATGACACAATTCAGGGGTGGTACATGACACAATGCCATAGTCATACATGACACAATGTAGAGGTTGGGACATCGCACAATGTGGGAGTGGTACATGGCACAATTTGAGGGTGGTACATGACATTATACATTGATAGTACATGACAGAATGTGGGGGGGGAGGTGGAACATGACACAATACAGTGGAGATACATGACACAATGTGGGAATGGTACATGACACAATAGAAGGATGAAACAATAGAAGGATGGTACATGACACAATACGGGGGTGTTATATGACACAATGTGGGGGTGGTACATGACACTATGTGAGGGTGGTACATGACACAATATTGGGGTGGTACATGACACAATACCAGTGTGGTACATGACAAAATACCAGGGTGGTACAAGACACAATGTGGGGGTGGTACATGACACTATTTGAGGGTGGTACATGATACAATATTGGGGTGGTACATGACACAATGTGGGATTGGTACATGACAATGCAAGAATGGTACATGACACAATGTGGAGGTGGTATAAGACACAATATAGAGGTAGTACATGACACAATGTGAGGGTGGTACATAAAACACTGAAAGGGTGGTAAATAACACCACGCGGAAGTGGCACATGACACAATGCGAGGATGGATAATAATTAATCCTCAGCACTCCACAGATTTACGTACAAAATAGTGGTATTGATTTCCAGAAGAAATAGACAAATCTCCATTGTGTGCAAAATATGGGTAATCCAGACTAGAGAACGGTTTCAGCCAGATGGCCTTCCTCATTACTGTCTGGTAGAGAAGTACGTGGAGACAGGAGCATAGGAGATGTCATAACATGACAATGGAGATTTGACTATTTCTAATGTAAATAAATACCACTATTTTGCATGTAAATCTGTAGAGTGCTGATGACTTATTATTATCTGATACAGAGGACCTGTGATCATTCCATAAGCACCCCAGTACCTTCAAGATATTGTCAATAGGTGTGTGGCATCTTCCTTGCCCTATACAATGCGGGAGTGGTACATGACACAATGTGAGGATGGTATATGACACAATGTGGGGATGGTACATGACACAATGTAGATGTGGTACATACTATGTGGAGGTAGTACATGACACAATTTTGGGGTTGTACATGACACAATGTAAGGATGGTACATGACACAATGTGGAGGTGGTACATGACATAATATGAGGGTTTTACATTGTGGAGGGGTTACATGACACAATGTGAGAGTAGTACATGTCACAATGTGGAGGTGGTACATAACACAATGTGGGGGTGGTACATACAATTCAAAGGTTGTACATGACATGGTACATACTATGTGGAGATGACACATGACACAATGCGGGTGTGGTACATGACGCAATGTGAGGGTGGTACATGACAGAATATGAGGGTTTTAAATGAGGCAATGCGGAGGTGGTACATAACATAATGTGAGGATGGTACATGAAACAATATGGAGGTGGCACATCATGTCACAATTCAAGGGTGGTACATAACACATTATGGGTGTGGTACATGACACAATGTGGGGGTGGTACATGACACAATACAAGGGTGGTACATGACACAATGCAGAGTTAATACATAATACAATGCAAGGGTTATAAATGACACAAGACTACTTTTTTCTAAATTCCCTTTGCCATCCCAGTACTTGCCAACCTCTTATATCCTGATCCCAGAATACCTTAACCCTTTCCCAGAATGCCCTATTTCGAACAAGGCCTATTTTTTATTTTTTTGGGGGAGAGGAGTGGAAAGTTCATATCTCACATCCCTTTTACATATCTGTTTATGGGAGATTTTTAGAAAAAATGGGAGTGTTGATAAGTATGGTTATGCCCCACCTCTACGGATCCTACACTAGGCATTACACAGTGTATCAGTGTTGCCCAAGGTAATCCTTGAATGAATCAGGCTTATAATGGTTTAGTATAAATAAAAAAATATAGATAATGAATTATTTTTTTATCATATTATGTATAGATGCCAGAAACAGGTTGATACTTTGGACGACATGTCAGAAAAGAGTCGCCACGCCAGTTTTAAGGCACATTAGATGAGTGTATAGTGCACCTGAATGAATGAACCTATCAAAAATCTGGCGTATGGTCTACCTTGCATAGTATAATTGGTGCATATCATTGCTAGCATATTTGATGCGCCTACTTTAGGCGCTTTCAAATGTGTCATGCTTGGGGATAATGCACCTAGTTTTGGTGCACTACAGTTCATTTATATAGAGAATAGGGCGTCAACAGTTTTTTGGTGCTAAATACAGCAAAAAAGTGGTGAAGTCCTAATGGGACATGTCACCTTACTTGTCACAAGAAGTAAACCCCCTTAACCTTTTCCCACCCTGCATTGTAAATTTACATGGCAGAAAATTTATATATGTGGTGGGTAACACCTGTTTGATTCAGCTGACAACCGCTAGCAGCAGGGATTGGAGCCAACTGTTAACTCTTTTAGATGTCCTGGCTGCAACAAGCTTGCGACGATAACTCAGTGTGCTGAGCAGTTGTTGAGGCAGCTGGAAGCCTGAAAAAGGCTTCCATAGTTTCCATGTTACTATATCCACAACTTCCTGCCATAGATAGGAAGTAATGGAAGAGCCATCTAAGATTTTCATAAAAAAATAAATAATATGAAACCCAGAAGGCATGAACAAATCAGACCTAAAGAAATATTTAATTCCTGATCCCAACATTGCCATCAGATTGGATCTAGACGCTTTATACACTACATATATATTAATATTATTTAGTTGTAAGTAGCTAGCTAAGCCTCTCTTGAAACCCACCACCTGTTCTTTCTGTGACCAGCTCCTGGGGTGGCTGGTCCACAGCTTCACAGATTTCATGGTGAAGTAGGTTTGTCTCCCTGTAACTGTCTTTTCTCAAGAGTATGTATAAGTTTAAGTCTTTTAACTAGTGATGAGTGATTGTGTCAACTATCGTTATCGAGTCGATAGTCGATATCGGCAATTATCATGTCGATAGACGATAACAGATTATCGCCGATGACCATTAAAGTCTATGGGAGAGGAACAACACCTTCATTCTTACACCCAAACAGGGGTGGAGAAGCTGGAATTAACATCCACAACAGGAAACTGGATACGTGCTACATCTTAGGCAAGACAATTAGGCAACAAGAGTCACAGAACAAAAGCCACAGACCATTCACTTTCCCTGTCTTGTCCCACAGCATGACCCTTAAACCTGCATGATCCACAAATTAAAAAGTGCCAGAAGGCAGTATTATTTGAACCATTATTTTAGTTGAACTGGACATTGAATATCCCTGACCTGGAATGCAGCATGACCCTTAAACCTGTCTGATCCACAGATTAAAGAGTGCCGGAAAAAAGAGTCTTTGAACCACCATTTTTGTTGAACAGGACATTGACCATCCCTGTCCTGGACCGCAGCATGACCCTTAAATCTGCATGACCCACAGATTAAAGGAAGGAGCACCTTCTCTCGTACCTCTACCTCCATGTCCTACACCCCTCTTTGCTCGCTTACCACCTGCAGTTCGCTCCATGTTCAGAAATATAAAAATGTAAAAGGTATGGAAGAGTTTTTGACAGTCTCTTATTGAAAGACGGCAAATCACAGCTATTCTTAAATCCCACTAATTTCCAACAGCCAACTAGGATTAGAAACAGAATTGTTTCTATCAAATATCTGTGAAATGCGGTCTGATGGAAGAACCGTAACACAAAATCAACAGTGTTCTTCCTTCAGTCCCTGAGATTTACAACTGCCCAGTAGGACTAGCAGTTGATAGTTTTCAACAAACTATCGTACAAATGCACGATTAGCACCAAACTGAGACGCACTAAGTGAAATAGACATATTAAAAAGTTATATGGATTACATATGGCGGCCTTTGCACCACTTACAACAGACGTAATTTACTATAAAATATGTATAACACAATGTGCGTACAACTGAGCTCTTCTCGCTGGCGGCGGTCTGTGTGTGAACATGTATAATTACACGTGTGCCGCAGCCCTGCTAGTGGCACCCAGGTTTGCATACGTTTTTTCAGAATTTTTTTTGTGTGAAGAAACATAAGTTATACTTGGTGACATTGATTTTAACCTATATGGGAAGGAAGGGGTGCTCCATTTTGGGTTTCTGCACCCGCCCACTCTCACAGGCTGTCATAAAAAGTGCAGCTTGCAAGTCTGGTGTGTTTTCTTATTTTTTTCTCTCTGTATAATGGAGGTCGGATGACCCAGTGAGAAGCCGTGAATTGGCTCTATTGAGAGGTAAGGATAGTGTAGGACTGCCCGATTTTGAGATCACGTTGAAAGTCGTGGGCAGCTTAAACTCTTTTGATCAAAATATGTGAACCGAGAGTCTCAACGTTTTTTCATGTATGATAGATAGCATAAATGCTTCTTTAGGGATTTCCACGTAGTGTATTGCCATTTCCGCAGTAGTGTGCCGCTGGCGGTGGTCTGTGTGTGTACATGTATAATTACATGTGTGCCGCAGCCCTGCTAGTGGCACCCAGGTTTGCATACGTTTTTTCAGAAATGTTTTTTGTGTGCAGAAACATACGTTATACTTGGTGTACATTGATTTTAACCTATATGGGAAGGAAGGGGTGCTTCCATTTTGGGTTTCTGCACCCGCCCACTCTCACAGGCTGTCATAAGAAGTGCAGCTTGCAAGTCTGGTGTGTTTTCTTATTTTTTTTCTCCAGTATAATGGAGGTCGGTTGACCCAGTGAGAGGCCGTGAATTGGCTCTATTGTGAGGTAAGGATAGTGTAGGACTGCCCGATTTTGAGATCACGTTGAAAGTCGTGGGCAGCTTAAACATCTTTTGATCAAAATATGTGAACCGAGAGTCTCAACGTTTTTTCATGTATGATAGATAGCATAAATGCTTCTTTAGGGATTTCCACGTAGTGTATTGCCATTTTTGCAGTAGTGTGCCGCTGGCGGTGGTCTGTGTGTGTACATGTATAATTACATGTGTGCCGCAGCCCCGCTAGTGGCACCCAGGTTTGCATACGTTTTTTCAGAAATGTTTTTGTGTGCAGAAACATACGTTATACTTGGTGTACATTGATTTTAACCTATATGGGGAGGAAGGGGTGCTTCCATTTTGGGTTTCTGTCCCCGCCCACTCTCACAGGCTGTCATAAGAAGGGCAGCTTGCAAGTCTGGTGTGTTTTCTTATTTTTTTCTCTCTGTATAATGGAGGTCGGTTAACCCAGTGAGAGGCCGTGAATTGGCTCTATTGAGAGGTAAGGATAGTGTAGGACTGCCCGATTTTGAGATCACGTTGAAAGTCGTGGGCAGCTTAAACATCTTTTGATCAAAATATGTGAACCGAGAGTCTCAAAGTTTTTTCATATATGATAGATAGCATAAATGCTTCTTTAGGGATTTCCACGTAGTGTATTGCCACTTCTCGGCAAACAGACGCATGGACTGCAATAAGAGTATTTAAATGTTATATGGATTAATATGGCGGCCTTCGCACCACTGACCACAAGCGTAATTTACTATCAAATATATATAACACAATATGTGTACAACTGAGTTCTCTGCATCAAACAGACGCACGGATTGCAATAAGAGTATTTAAATGTTATATGGATTAATATGGTGGCCTTTGCACCACTGACTACAGGCATAATTTACTATCAAATATGTAAAACACAATATGCGTACAACTGAGCTCTTTGCGGCAAACAGATGTACAAACTGCAATAGGAGTATTTAAATCTTATATGGATTAATATGGCAGCCTTCACACCACTGAATACAGGCGCAATTTACTAGGAAATATGTATAACACAACTTACGTACAACTGAGCTCTTTGCGACAAACAGACGCATGGACTTCAATAAAACTATTTAAAAATTATAGGGATAAATTATGCCGGTTTTTGGGAACACTGACACGCAGTAATTGCAATAGAACTGAAAAAACAGGGACAAGTTCACCTCCTATCAGATGTCTTCTGGCCAAAAAAGTGGTATAAAACAATGCTTTTTCAATTCAAGATCACAGAACACACCGAGTTGCAAAATATCTCCCTTCCTTTCAAAATCCTCTCCTGCTGCTGACCCCCTCTCCCGGCAGCCCCACGGCTACACACACCAGTAGATATCCTTAAAACTTTCTCTAACTAAATAAGAAGTGAAATTCTCTAATCTACTCTATTCTAAAGCTGTAGTAGGTGGGATGGTTTCTGTATTAGAAGAGACTATCTCTCAGAGCTGTTAGAACAGCTATTGGTTTAAATGCTGACAGACATGTCCTGCTGTGAAGTGACATAGACAGAGAGTGAGCTCAAACAGGAAATGCAGTTGCATAGATAAAACGAGGTCACGTGATTTTTGCAGCCAATGAAATCCATACACTGCAAAGTGGTGACGTTGTACATCCCCCTCACCCTCCTCTATCCTCGTTGCTGATTAGCTGGGCGCCAAAATGACAGGAAACACTGAAAATGGCGCGATAGTAATAAATTATCTGTAAGATTGTCACCTAAACTATCGCATGATCGAAAATTTCCCATAAGCCTAAAAACCGTGCCGATTTCAACTTTTGGCGATAATATCGCTCATCCCTTCTTTTAACCTCTCCTCATAACTAGGATGCTCTATTCCCCTTATTAGTTTGGTTGCTCGCCTTCGCATTTTCTCTCGCTCCATTACATCCTTTCTATAAACTGGAACCCAGAACTGAACAGCATGTTCTAGATGACTTTTCTCTGTGTTCTGTTTACTTTCTTCTTCTGAACAGCTTTATTGGCTGCAGCAATCACTTACCTACTTAAAGGGGTTGTCCAGTAAAAAAAAAAAAATGTTTCATTGGGGTCAGGATGGTCCAAAAAAATAAATAAATAAATAATACTTACCCAGCTCTCTCCCGTCGCTGGTGCTCCCGATTTCCCGCAGTCCGCTCCTCTTGACTTGCAGGCTCTAGTCCCAAGGCTTACGCTCCAACAGAGCACAAGCCTCTCCTCTTTGTCGGGACAAATACCCAGAAGTCAAGGTGCAGAGGTGCAGAATGGAGTGTCAGCGGCAGGGGGCAAGTAGGTATTATTTATTTATTTATTTTTTTGACCATCGTGGCTCTAACAGCACATAATTTTTTTCACTAGACAACCCCATTAAATCATTGCAAGGAGTTATTAATTTTCAAATGGTGTTGTAAAAAGGGAGAGCTAGCACTATAACAGAGGAGAGGAGGAAGGTAAGTATAGGTTTGTTTTCCTTTCTATTATTGAGCACCAGCAGCTTACTATTTCATTTTAAAATGAATTGGACTACTTGGTTTCTAAGATATTTTTTTTTCATTTTTCACATCATAATCTATATTTAAAGGAAACCCATCAAATAGCTTATGCTGCCCATAATAAGCTAGTGGTAGACATACTGGGCGACATGTATGAACTGGGCTGCACCAGATATCTGGCGTCTTTTCAGCCCGATATCAGGCGCAGCCCCGTTCAACATTTTTAATCTAAAAGCAGGAGATTTAAAAATGTATGAACGGGGCTGCGCCTGATATCGGGGTGAAAAGACGCCAGATATCTGGCTCAGTGCACAGGGCGCACTCGAACCATAGCAAATCTACATACTTGTAGCTTCGCTATACCACTTCTAGGCACGTTACAGCTGGAAAAGGTGTACCACTTTCAAAGTGGTATGCCTGAGCCAGAACTGTCGCCTGAGAGCTAAAATGCGCCTGATTTAAGACCCGCTAAACATGTATAGCGGGTTCATAAATCAGGCACATTCTAGACTAATGTTAGGTGCATGAAAATTTCATACATGTCACCCACTGTTTCCAGTGATGTTTGCCTAATTCTGGAATGTGCAGTAGTTTTGCAACATTTACTTATCAAATCTGCAAGCGCACAGCACACGCTGCCAGAGATGAGTTTGTTTTATTCATGAGTGACCGTGAGAGGCTGGAGTCACTCTGATCACTAGACCTAATACTAGGCTGACACTTCTCAGTACTCTCAGTACTTCCAGGGCCCACCCCTGACCTTAGGTAACAGTCATAGATTCCTTCCTCCTCCCAGTACAGGTGACAGAGCATGTCCACAACATTTTCCCATAAAAGTCAGTGAAACATCTCCACTAGAGGTTCCTATGGTCCATGTAGTTTCATAGTTTCATAGTTTCAGAGTTTGTAAGGCTAAAAAAAGACAAGTCGTCCATCTAGTTCAGCCTGTTGTGCTAAGGTGTTGATCCAGAGGAAGGCAAAAACCCCCAATGAGGTAGAAGCCAATTATCCTAATTTTAGGAAAAATATTCCTTCCTGACTCCAATCTGGCAATCGGAAAAATCCCTGGATCAACGACCCCTCTCCAGAATCCTAGACACTATAACTTGTTATATTATTACGTTCCAGAAATGCATCCAAACCCTTTTTGAACTCTGTTATTGAATTCACCATGAC